>SCHK01423101.1:0-17536 GCA_004124795.1 Poropuntius huangchuchieni | reverse complement strand
CATCATTGTTTTCTTGGCAACCACGGTAAATGTTTGTAATGATGACTGTGCAATTGATTCTGCTTTGAGAAATAGTTTTTAGTCACTGAACCGATTTTTAGATACTCTTCTCTTGTGACCGGGAACATCTGGTTTAAAGTGTAAAGTGAGACCTTGCTCTTTTCAGACCTGCTAGAGCTGAACTGCACTGACAGCTGTATTCTAGCAATCAGTGCCTGAACCACGTCATGCATGCAATGCATGCGTATTTAAAAAAGACTGCTGTCACCATGCTGACTCGCTGCTTAAAAGGATTTACTTTGGTTTATTAGCTGATGAAAAGTCATGCATGAGAAGTCTTTTGTTTTTTAATTTAAAGTTAATTGGTATTTCGTCATTGCAGGACAGTTGTGATTGTCTGATGCATTGTAGACAACGTTAAGTCACAATTACTATAATTATGAGTTTCTGACGAGTAAAACTTGTTCATGTTCATCTTTTAATTATAAGTTAGAAAGAATTGAATAAAAAGCTCTAACTGCTTCCAACTTGTTGTGATGTCATGTAAAATAGTTCTTAACTGTTTAAGGTGTTCATGTGGCTACCACCTATACATTTTCGATTGCCATGACTTTTGTTAAATAGGGCCCTATGAAATTTAAAAATTATGAAATGTATTTTTTTTCCCAAATTCCACTCTATACTCTGTTTATATTTAAATAACAATAGTTTTAATAATAATTTTATTAGCTGTACTATCACTATCACATTAAGTAATATATTTCTGTCACAGTTTCTTCAAGTTAAACCAAACTTTTATTTTGATGAGTTGCTGTGAAAACCTTTAAATTTCTGTTTATGATATGGCAATATTTTTTTTCTCAAAGGAAACGGTAAAATTCTGATGAAGTGACTCCCAGAGCAGTTCTAGAGATTATTTTAATTTGTTCATGTACTCGTATATTAAGGCAGCAGAGGCTGAAAACGTATGAAGTAAAATGAAACCGCACATCTGAACAATTAACTATTTATATAAAAAATATTAAAGATTAGTTTTCATTTAAGTTCAGCATGACTTTCAAGATACGCTGAAGTAAAATGATGAAAGATAATAATTGCTTGCGTTTGTGTAAAACTCACACAGCAGCGAAGTTCTCAGTAAGTTTGTGTGTTTTGGGTGCAAAGGATTGTGGGAAGTCTTGTTGTGTGTTTATTTTTAGGTCATTCGGACTGGATTGTTTCAGCTGAAAAGTTCACAAGCATTTGGTGGTTTCTCTGTAAATGTATAATCTGGTTCAGTGTTTGAGACCTTCTTAGAACTTTCTCAGCTGTTTAGGATGTAAAAAATCTCAGTCATTCATTAATCACTAAATGGTGTAACTTTGGGTTTCTCAAGTTCCTGTACTGTTTTGATGCCGATGGGGAATTCCTATTAGCAAAACAGAAAGTTGTAAATTATAGATCTTTCTTTTCTTGGGTGCTGCCTTAAAAAAATGTTGCTGGACTGGTGTCTTGTGTACCTGTCAAGGAAATTGTTTTGAAAGACGGCTTTATACTGTCTGTAATGTACAACACAAACAACCCGAGCCTCCTTTGGCGATGAATCATGCTGTAGACACATTTATTGGCACACATATCATGTAGAGAGACCTACAGAAACAGCAGGATTGGTGAAAATGTGTTTTCAGATTTCAACAGTATTTCGTCTTGTCTAAACCGGTTCAACTTTTGAACCCAGACAGAAAAGATAAATGACCACAAGTTGTCCAAAGTCTACATTTCACAATTTAAAGCTGTTTGTGAAGGTCAGTCGAGAAATGTCATCTTTATCTGTTTGACTTGAGCAAAGTGCTTCATAAATTGTAGCTGTGTGGAGAACTGAGCAGGGTGGAGGAGCATGATGGACCACAGATGGTTAGAGTGGGGTAAGCTGTGTCCAAATACACCTAAGTATATTTCATTATTTATAATTTTTGTTATAAATTTCCTCTTGCAATTTTTTTTTATTATTATTAAAAAAAATAAAACAAAAACAATGACTTTATTCAACAATTCAGCACCGTAACATCACTGTAGTGTCACCGTAGGGCCATTTTGGAGAATATCGCTGCACGCAAAATACGTACACTCTTCTGTGTCAGCCACGCCACAGGGATGCGATGTTTATGTTTAAATCAAAGCGTAAATACCCGTAGAAAATGTATCCTTGTGGCGCGGCTGATACAGAATTGTGTAATTCAGGATCAGGATTTAGAATATGTTTATATGATGAACTCTTTTTTTCTAATGTGGTCAAACACTGTCCAGTTTGTTAGATTAAGGGCTTACCCACTCTCTGCATCAAAACTGTTCAGAGACACGTAACACTGGCCTGATTTTCTTCGTCTAATGAGAAGTTGGATGGAAATGCCCTACGAGGACTGTGGCCAGCCTGCTGGCGCGCCATCGTATAGCACCTCTGCCAAGATGGCACCACCCGATGTGTGTCTGCTTTTTCCTCAACACTCTCATGCTTGTGTCCCAGACACACGGGCCCCAAGACTACCGGCAACACCCAGGACAGACACAGCACTGCTGGCTCTCTCGTTCCCATTCTCATCTGTGCCATTTGGAAAGGGTTATGGACCTAAATTCCAAGCAGTCCCTCTTCTTAGCAGTTCAAACCAGATTATGACGTTTGCATTTTCAAAAATCAATTCTTATTTGCTCTTCTCAGCCTGGGTTTGAAGTTTTCTGTTTGTATGCAGAATTGCACAGCTGTGAGAGGATTGTTGGCTGGATCTGAACCCATGGGCCTTTGGCAGAGGAAAACGGCAGGAATGTGGAGTGGAAAGGATGTGGAAAGTTAATCATCTGCTTGATTAGTAGGGCACGTTCTGTCTCTTTATACGCCGTGATTACAGAGCTGCAACCTTCACCTTGAGGAAGAGTGACTGACAAAGTAACACGTGAGCTGTAACAGTTGCTTTGAGGAAAAAGTTAAGCTTTTAGAGGGATATTGTTAAATGTTAAGTCAGACTGGACGGTTAAATGACGTAAAGGTGTGTTTGTGTGTGGTATATGAGGCCTCACTGGTTTAAACATGGTTTTTAGGGTTGTATGCCTTCTAGTGTGTAATCCTTGTGGTTAGTTTCTACATGTTTGGCAAAGAAACTTAAAGCGCAAACACACACGCAGTATATCTGTTTACCCCGCTGGCTGCTGACTGCCGACTAAGCTAACGCATAATATCCTGCCAAGAGAGAACTTTCAGAAACTAGACTGGGAGGCTGATAGTATTACTCTGCACTGTGGTTGAACTCAGAGTTGTTTTGTGTGTGTGTGTGTGTTTCTTTGTCCTTCAGCTTGTTGATGGAGTTATAATCTGTTAATGGTCCTATCATAGTTTAACCAAAAAATAAAAACACTGTCATCATTTATTCACCCTCATGTCACTTCAAACCTTTCCTTCTGTTTGAACACAAAAGTTTACAATTGAAATAATATCCTGGTCATTCCTTTCAGTATACAAGTAATGTAAGTGAATAAGGACTGGTGCTTTCAAACTAAAAATGATTTAAAAGAAGCACTATAAGCTGTAGGCGATATATTGATATGTTCCCACTGTCTTTTGAAACCACACAATAGCTTTGTGTGAAGAACAGACTAAAATCTGATCCTGACATCCACCCTTTTCTTCTCTGATTTGTAAACAAGACTTGGAATATAGCATAATAGTTTTATGTACTATATTTAGGACAGTTTTATGCCGCTTTTTTGATACCCAAAAGCTCCATTTGACCTTCATTGTGATTGTGTGGCACAGAGCAATCAGAGCAGTGTTCAAAATGTCCATTTTTCGTATGTTAGCACTTCGCTAAAGCGTTAGCGTCTTTAGTCTGTGCTCACTTGCTAACTGTGTTTGTATCAACACAGGTGCTCAAGTGTCTCTCGTGTTGGAGCAAACAGGTATACACGCATTTATGTTTATCATGTATTTCTAGAATTTTAATAGGTGTGAAAGGAGATTCTATTGGTTGATTTGGTGGATGTCTTCATGTCTTCTCTGTATCATGGCGCATTTACATCTGTTTGTTTACCACTTTATATCTGTGTCTATATGAGGCCTCAGGCCTGCGGAGGGGTTAACAGGAAAAACAGGTTGTAATTGTAGTCAATAATAACATCTGAAAACTGTACGGCTCTTTTAGGCTTTCAACCTGTTCCTGGTTTCCTGTGAATGTGTGTTACCTCACTTTTTTTTTTTTTTGAGTATTACTGTATTTTCTACATGAAGGATGATATTTAGGTAACTATTTCAATAAAATTGCATTTTAATGAAGTTTCGATCTTTAAATTTTTATGTAGAAGGCATACAGAAGCTCCAGGATTTTAATAGATGAAAAGGTTTATGGGTTCATTGAACAATTACACACACACACAAAGTACACATAGTATATACATACATGATATAATGGAATACTATGGTGTGTTTTCTTTATGGTCCGTTTTTTTCCCTTTTAGAACGTCCCCCCAATTTTATTTATTTAGTTCTTCTCTCCAGGTTTTGCCTTTTAGCTTGATATGATTCAGCTGTTTTGTACTTAGAAGTAGAAAAACAGAAATGGGAATCTAAAGTTGATGTAATGCATTTACATGCATGCTTGAGGTGTAAAGAACAAGGTGTTTATATACACAACAAATATAGGACATGTGAAAAGGACCATGTTTACTGCATTAGGACACTAACCAACCACCAAGCAGCATGAAATAATAATAAAAAAAACATTTAGATATTTTACATCTGCATACTGAGAAAATATATCACAATTAGTTATTTTATGGCAGATAACAGCAGCACTCATAATGATTGAATGAATGAGGAATATCACACTGTGGTTTGGATCTCCAGCAGTGGATCATGAAGATGGGTCTACCCCCACTTAAGTCCATAATCAAAATGTCTAACAACATTGAGATCAGCTGTATTGATTGTTTATAGCTGGTTTAAATGGTGTTAAGTATTTAATATGGGATATACTGTGCCAGACAGAACCCTGAGTGTGTTACAGTTGACACCAGCGACCTCTTCTAGAGCTGAGACTCATAAAGGGGTGTTGTTAAGACTTAAAGAGATTATCTAATGTGTTATCCGGACATTAATCAAATGTTGTCCTGTGCCTCAGTCTTGCTATCCCAGATCTCAGTGAATTACAGGCCAAAACGGACTTTTTCTGCATGTTACTTAGACTAATTGCTGAACTTTCTTTCTTTCTTTCTTTCTTTCACTTTATTGGTCAAATTCCTAAATCAGATGTAAATATTAACATGTTAAGTATTTATAAAATAATAAACTATTAAATAATTTGTGCTGGTCATGCAGTAATGTGAAGAGTCATCACTGACAAGGTTGCAGGCATCTAGCTGTATGTTATGTCTAAAGTGTGACTATATTCATATATAATGTGCCATAGTCAGTCTTTTAAACAGTAATAACAGAGAGCAGCTCTTTGTTATAATGTTTTCCAGAGCGCAATACACCCCGTTTAATAAGTAATGATCACTCTTAAAAGATTAAAACAGGTCTATAAATAAAAGTACAGTAACATTAAGTGACAGCTGGCGGTTCATTCAGTGGAGCGTCTCGTCTGATGACTTCCTCACATGTGTTTTGCATGAGATTACACCTTACGCAAGAGATTGTGACATCATGAGTTAACAGCGTGAGACAAATGATGATGCTTGTGGTGAAAATGTGAATCATTTATACCATAATTGCTTTATTTTCCTTGGTCCTAATCTCTCGTTGTGCATCATATAAATACGGCTGTGGGTTTGATGGCCACATTCATACTCAAAACCCAAAATATTTCTCCATTTTTAACCCACAGTCCAACCCTTGTTTTTCTACCATCATTGCCATAACAGCCTCCTGCCAGACGAGACGGACTAATATATTTTTTCTTGTGAGAGTGTTTGCGTGCTTCACGCTCAGGAATGTTGATGAGACCGAAGCGGGTCTCCTGGCATCCCAGTTTGGAGGCTGTGAAACGAGGCCCTGCAGATGTGTGCTTAGACCCTCACTGAGTTTGATCACGAGGGTCCGTGCAGCTGTGAAGTTGTAGGTCTCCAGTGAGCTCTGATATTTACACACACGTTCAGAGGGGGAGAGAGATCTGTAGCTGGTGTGTTGTCTTTCAGGAGCTGTTAGGATTTTGTACTGATGTGTAATGATGCTGAACACAAATGGCATGCTCTGAAATCCCCCGAGTGGAGCTGTTAATGAAGCGTTTAGATTGGTC
Organism: Poropuntius huangchuchieni; assembly: GCA_004124795.1. Classification (NCBI taxonomy): domain Eukaryota; kingdom Metazoa; phylum Chordata; class Actinopteri; order Cypriniformes; family Cyprinidae; genus Poropuntius; species Poropuntius huangchuchieni. The sequence continues at coordinate 11,276 of SCHK01423101.1, read as the reverse complement.
CTGTTCGTGCCCGTTTCCAGTAATCAAACAAAGTCTCTCTGCATTTTTGAAGATTGGTTATTCAATTCATGACGTTTAACAACACAAGGTGAATATACTGTATATGAAATATACATATTCAATAGTGTATATACAACAATGAATTAAAGTGGCTATTATTATTTAAAAAATATCAACAATATTTCAGAAAATGTATTTTTGTCATTTTAGCTTCCAATTTCCATCAAGTCAAATAATATGGAGATGATGGATTTATAAGGATTTTTTTTAACATTTTATTTTATTATTTTATCTTAGCCTTTAAGTTAAAATGTATGAGTCAAGGTAGCCTATATATTTTTTTTATTTGCATTGTATGCCCATTTTGTAATGCAAGTTTGGTCTTGGCAGTTCCGAGTTAAATGGTACATTATAATAATTGAATTTAAAATTTTACAAACTGAATTGATTGCATATAACATTTTTATAGCAAACCAGAATATATTGCAATTAATCATGCCCCCAGAGCCATATATACAGTCCATATTAAGGGCTTTTTCTACCATTGGAGCAATATATCTGTTCGCTTGTGATTTATGACATCAATTTTCAGGCCAATCCGGAAAGCTAATTCTGCATGGGTTCCTTTGGGAATATCCTAGCGGTTTTCAATTTATAAGTAAAATGAGGTCTGAGGTTATTATTACTTGAAGAGACTTTCACATTTTGTTCTACGACAAAGTAAATACCTCAAATGTGATTTTCTTTAAGCAAATATTGCATTTTAATATGTAACTTGCTAAAAAGTTGCCATATTTTAACTAACATTCTGCTGTAATTTGAATCTATTAAAATCCTTGCAAAGTTTTACAGTTTTGTGTTTAGCACTACTGCATTAAAGTTCATTATGGACTGCCCTTTCTTGATTCTGTTGATTTATGTGATCGAAATCCTTTATTCAGGAAATAAGCTGTGTTGCATTACAGTGCATGCATGCAAACACACACACACACACACAACATATCTATCTAGAGACCTCAGAGTGGGGCGATATGCTGTGATTCAACAATGAGGTCAACCTGCCAGCAGGCAGAGCTGAATCCTCCACAGGGACGCCCAGTTCTTTGACTCAAGTGGAGAGCTTATCGTTTATCAAACCCTCTTCTGTTCTCTCACAGCTACAGTTGCTCAATGGGCTTTTGTTGTCAGAGATGCAAATGTTTTGGTGGGGTGACGTGTCTTTGGAATATTGTTGCCTGGATCTCATTCATCCAGATGGCATGCACACAACCCGGAGGTGGCTATGAAGTCATGTTTGAAAACATGGAGAATTGGGAACGACCGTCTAGACGGTAACAAGCACTTTGTTGATATGTTTCCATCTTAGTTTCAGAGAAATCAGACTAGTTTTTTTTTTTTTTAGGATTATGTTTGTTGTACAAAGCAGTGTCTTTGATCTTGGGTTGTTTGAGTGGTTGGGGCGTCTCAAGTTTTTTGTTTGCTGTTGGTGGTCAGTCAAAGCTAATAGGCCTCCCTTGTGTAAAGAAGCAGATAATCGGATTATTAAACCATAAATCACAGTGCCCAGTTGGGAATCAGTAAGTTCAGTGAACCCAGTGACTAAGAGCACTTGAGTTCTCTCGTATTCAGCGCTTTTTCACTTTCCTTTTTTCATTCCCTCTACAGTGACATTACAATAGGATGATACAACCATCATTAGTCTTCCAAGACATGCAGTATGTTTCACTTTAAGAGAAAAGACAAAGGGAAGTGGTGGAAAAAAAATAAAAAAATAAAAAAATTGTTGCAAATTCATATATTTTCTTATTTAAAGTTAAACAGAATAGTATTAGTTGTATCTCTTTTTCTTATTTTATGTACTTTTGTCTGTTTATTTTATTTTTTGCTTTATGTACTTCACATTATTTTTGTATGTATTTATTTATGTGCTAATTTACCTCCTTGTTTTATTTGCATTATTTATTTTAGAACATTATCTTACATTATAATGTAAAATATAACATTTATTACACCTATATATTTTTAAAAATCCAGAACAGAATGATTTTCACGATGATTCTTTAACAGCTTTTGGGACCTCAATAAATCATGCCGTTCCATAAGTGGAACAATGTGATGTACGGATCACAACCGCCTTAGACCATGTTAAGCCATTGTCTTACTACTTGAATTATTTTCTGTGCAAAAGATCAGGAAACTTTCAAACACTAATTGCAATAAATGCAAATCAATAATTATGGGAAACAGAGTTTTTAAATTGTTGATTGTAAGAACTGCTGACAATTTAAAATGTTCTCATCATTTGAATGCAGTAAGAATGTGACCCAAATTGTGACGTGGAAACAGAATCTTTAAAGTCTTTATATTCTCATTCCTAGTTGCATATGAAAAGGAAGGAGTGTTAAAAAAGAGAAAGTGAAAAATGCAAGCAAGGTGTCTGGGGAAAAGGAAAAACTACCTTGTCAGCACTAGGCCTGGAAGGAAAATCTCAGGCAGCTGCAGTGGAGTACAACAAAGAGTAAAGGTCTAGATTTCCTCGTGATATAAGAGCCTGGCACATACTACAGAGAATTCTGCACTGGATGGAGTTGAATTTAGGAAGAAATGCAACCCTTTACAGCTCTGGCCTCCCAGGATCCTGTGAGCTCATGGTTATGTAATCACAAAATGAATGTGGATTTGGAAAGAAAGGGGATTTGCAATTTGGATTTGTGCCTTGGACCACATTACTACCTGATGTCTGCTTTGCAAACGTTTGTTTTTATTTGCACAAAATTGCCACTTTCATTTGAACGTCATGTTTAGTAGAACTCTCATTAAAAATGGCATTGTTCTTTTACTGAATTACAATTGCATTAACTGTCCAAATATAACAGTATTTACCCAAAAGATGTGTGCTTTAAGAGCACTGATGTCCTGTGCAGTACTAATGCTAACATGTTAATATAAGTCAATAGTAATTAGGGCCAAGAATTTGGCATGCAATTTGTGTGGTTCAATTCCAGATTCATATATTGAGTAAACAGATGGTTCATAAGTTCATAGCAAACCGAGCTGGAAGTGTTCAAAGTTTTGGTTTATGTGGTGGCATGGTGTCCACTATGTTAAAGTAAATCCTTCAGTAACAGGAGCTCTGTAAATCAACATGTGAAATGTCACCCTTTCATGACCACACTTCCTCCAAGAACAATAAAAAAGCTCATGAATTGAATAGGATTTTTTTCCCGACCTCTTACACCTCTTCTTTCTTGCATTACATAATACTTCAAGTGGCTTTAGTGGTGAAATCCTTCATGAATTTGTTCCAGCTTGTTTTTTGTTTTTTTTCTCAAAGCCAAGTTTCCATTGCAATTAATCCTTTAAAACAAAATGGGACATTTTTATATCATTAGCATGGTCCAAAATTCTAATTAATATGTATCATTCAAATAATTTCCACCAGCTGACAGTTCAACTCAAGTTCTAAAAATAAAAGAGAATCTGTCTCCAATTTGGTAATGAAATGTTAGCCTTATAAAATAAAATGACATTTATGTCTTTTCTCTTCTGTTGTAGGTCAATTTGCAGATGTTGAAAGCTGGACACTATACTTTAAGGATAAAAATGGCCATGTGTCCTGGTTACTTGGAAGAATTTTCATCCTGACCACTGTCCTGGATCTACACCGTCATAGGAAAGAGTGACTAATCTCTTGGCAAAGATAGACTTTTTGGTGATTTTATTTGTCTGCGGACCCTATTTGAGAAGTCATCATGCCTATTCTGAAGCAGCTTGTGTCCTCGTCCTCCCAGTCGAAGCGACGTTCTCGTGCTGACCTGACTGCAGAGATGATCAGCGCACCTCTGGGAGACTTCCGTCACACTATGCACGTGGGTCGAGGAGGCGACGCGTTCGGGGACACCTCCTTTCTTAGCACTCGCTCAGGGGAGCCACCAAAAGAGCCGGAGGTACAGCAGAGCTCACCTAAACAGAGCCTCCTTTCCCGTACATTCCGAAGTAGCAAGCGCTCCCAATCGGCAAATCGCGACAAGCCTGACAAATCAAAACTGGCGCCCCCTGGTGGTTCGCCGAGTTATGTAAAAAACGCAATCTCGCTGCCATATTTGAATGACGAGGATGCAGGACGAGGTACTGGAATCCACCTTCCCAAGAGTGTGTCCTCAAGTCCTTTAAAGAAACTTCCAGAAGACGAAGTAAAGCCAATTAATGGAGCCTCAGCGCCCGCTGTATCAGACATGGAGCTGGACGAGAGGAGTTTCGGCGAGCTTACTGATTTGCGTCCATCAGTTCCTTACACCGGAGGCATGAAACATGCCGAATCCATCATGTCTTTCCACATTGATCTGGGTCCCTCCATGCTGGGCGACATCCTGAGTGTGATGGAAAAGAAGGGCTTCGACGATGATGATCTAGGATTTGAAGAAGGGAAGAGTAGCGAGGGACGCAGCTCGCCGCCCCAGAGCCCTCCCAACGAGGTGGAAGAAGAAGACCCTCTTCCTCCGATCAGGCCCCCACGCCAAAAGCCAGGCACCAACCCTTACACCCCAGAGCTCCAAACCAGGAACCATCAACACCTGGACAGCTGTTCCGTCTCCAGCTCAGGGTCCGCCGTGCTGGATGAAAAATCCCACAGTCAGATGTATGAGGGGAACATGAACAACATCAAGTACAGCTCACCACAAGTTCAAGAAGATAGGGACTTCTCCTACATGGATGATGATGACGATGACGACGAGATTAGGGTGTAAAGTGAACTGCGAGGTGCCAGAACAGTCTTTGCAAAGACTAAAAAAGTGGTGGAGGTGGTTTGTGGTCGATTGGTAGATGTAAAGCTCGCACACTGACTTGGAGGACTGATTTTATAATTGAGATGAAAGGGAAAACGTATGTTTTAGCCCTTGATAATGCTTTTTCACTACATTTTCTAGTTCAGGTATACAAACCCTCTGTTACTAGTGACTTTCACCAGAGCCACCACATCTGTGAGAGGAATGTGCTTGCATGTTTGCATATGCCGAAGCGAGGGAATTCCATTTCAAATGGTAATTACGGTCTCGTGAGTATCATTAATGAATTCCAGTGTTGACCACTTGGAATGCTGATACAGGAGGTTTGTGTGGAACCAAGCCTCACGTTCTCCCATGATCGACGCAGTACTCTTGCTTATGCCTTTAAACTCCGAAAAACGCTAACGCCAACAGTCTTAATTTCCTATGTTTTACAGCTTTTGATTCCGTCTCTAAGTTATATCTTAAATTTTGCCTTGTATACAGAACCTTAATGATGTAAATGATGATTGGAGTACCATAAACGTGTTTGGAGGTTCAACAGAACGCTTTATTATCTGGCATATGTTACCTTTTTCCCATCGGGAATTGTTTATGTAGTAGATCTGGACTTTGTCATGTGGTCCATGTGTGTTTAAGAGAATTTCCTGTCGGGTCACATGAAATTCTTAATCATGGGGAATTCAGATTGATGGGATGCAGAAACCGAAAGCAGTGGTGACGTTGCATTACTTGTAGGCAGTAGAATCAGTCCAAGTGGAATAAATTATGACTTCAGTTTTGTGTGTGTGAGAATGAGGATTGATGTCAAGAGGGCTTAGAAGTGTGTTATTTGATTATCATTGTATAGGCTCAGAGATGAAGAGCGTAGCTCTCTTATTCAGGGTCTAGTGTAGTGCCTCGAACTTCAAACTGTGCTCATCAGCAGAAGTGGCTCTGGAGGGTTTTCATGTCTGAATGACTCTTATAGTTCTTTGTGTTTCTGTATTTAGGTTTGAAGAGAGATCAACACCCCATGATGAGATTGTAACTTGTAAAGCCACTCTGTGAGTTAGTGCCATGCCTTTTGCTTCAGTTAAATGTAGACAAAAATGTACTACAAAATGAGCAAACTCAATTTAATTTTATGTTACAGAGTTGTTAATTTTCCTACAAAAGTGAAGTGTGTAATTTCTGCATAATCAGCAGCACTAAAATGGAATAAAAATAAAAATCCATAACAACCAATCGTGAGAGTTTGAAGGTGGTGCTATGCATTTGTTTGACCAGTGGCAGATCTGGCATGTTATTTTTGAAATTGTGTTTAGTGCCACAGAAATTACACACTTCACATTTAGCTCTCTATTATGAGACTTTCACAAACTATGCTAACAGTTAGCAAATTTACCAAAATACTGGCAAGATTCTTAACACTATTATCGCCTCTGGTTTACCATTGAAAACATAAAATGTGTACAATCTATTAATGTTCTGGTAGCCAAGCAAGTATTAACTGTTCATTGTGCACTTTGGAAAATTGAGATTTTTTTTCCTATGACACAAAGTTATGTTTTGGGGAGATAATTTAAAAGCATTCCATTCTTGATATATGTAAATCATGTTCAGCTATTCATTTACTGTATATTTGAGTGTTTTGATTGATGCTATTGTTTAGTCAACAGTGTTGGCCCTGTAATCTGACATTATATAAGCACACTAGCAACCGAAGAGAGCACCATTTGTAGAATTGGTTATTTTCATAATTGTTTGTACAGATCTCTCTGTGGCCTTTTACCTTCACCTTGTGAGCTCAGTTAGGTTTTGTATCCGCTTTTAACACTCGAAGACTATAGCTACATTATTTCCTTGCTCACCTGTCAGTGTTTTTCGTTGGTTTGTGAAATCAGCATGTTTGTACAGAGGAACAAGTAAGGTACGATTTATAAGAGCTGTAGAAAGATGTTTGTAATGCTGACTCCATGTTTCTTAGGGTGTTTTTCAGGGTGGCTAATAGGATGGTTTTGAAAAGGGCTTTATTAGCGGGGTACGAGGGACTTGTGTTGCCTTATATCTGGTTGAAATGCTGCATCGTGCCGTTTTGTCTGCAAGCACAAACGGAAGATAATCAAATGTGCCAATGTCTTCTCCTCCTCTCTTTTGTTGCCCAATTTTTGTTCATTTTATGGGTTAAGGAAGTGGTCGTGGAGATATCACACTGCATGCAAAGCTTTTGAAGAAGACCAGATGTCCGGAACTGGATTTGTGAGACTGAAAGTGAGCTGGAACGCTTGACTGTAACAGGTTTTGAGATCAGCAGGGCTCCCTCTACCGTTTTTGAGTAGTTTTCTTTCAGGTCATTAATACTTTTACTTGTATCTATGCTTACTGAGACAAAACTGTATATACCATCCATATACAATGGCATAGAGGTTTCTATAGTTTCTTTGCTTGATTACTATATGCACACGGGTTTGTAATAATTTATAACACCACCTCTTCCTACAGTTGCTACAGAAAATGGTGACAAAACACTAAAGTATAGTATAAAACCATCTCTTTAATTTCCAGGTATTTGCTGTTTATCTTTTTTCACTTAATGTCTGTATCATTCTGTACTGAAATAATATATATATAATGACCTGCCTCACTTTCCCTTGCAAAATAACAGTTATATTTTTCAATAAAAGAAAAAGCTGATAAACTTCACCAGAGGGCCGTAATTTGTATTGATGTTCACAACTGTCGATGCGAATCATCATTTAAGAGTAAAACAAAATACCTGAGCAAGTTTGTTCATGTCGTAGTTCTCAAGTATTGCAGATTTACATGCATAATAACCATCCTCAGGCTGAAAATCTGTGTTGACTCAGGGAAATTTGCCTTTGCACTGTGCACTTTTTATGTTGATGCAGCAGATCTGACTGATTAAATTCCCTCAAATATTAGATTTTTAAAAAAGTAAGTTGTTCTTAATAGGTGAAAGACCTAAAAATAATTTGATTAAAATGCAAATACTCAGGTTTAGTAACTGTGAGGACCTCTACAAGCATGAAACATGAACAGAACAGCTCAACCAAGACTGCATCGATCATTTAATATGGTTTCTGACTGAGGAGTTTTTAGGAAAGAAAATATGTTGTGGGAGTGGAAAGTGAACATGAACAATAAGGTAAGAACACCTTGAGGTAACTTTAAATGCATGGATTGATTAATGCAACACAACAATAAGTGTTATATTATATTCATTGCATTCTATTGTATATACTCCATTTTAGGCCTATTGCATAAATGTGTTCCTACTGCCATCTTGTGGTCAATCCTCATTCAACAAGTAGGCTACAGCTTGTATCTCAATTTTACTCTACAATAAAAAATAAAAACAACTTTTTTTTTTTCTCAGTGCAAGGTTTATTTACAGGTTTGTCAAGAAATTGTGTAAAATCTGTTAAAACATTTTTTCACTTAAGCTACTGAGAAAGTGCAGACAGTCATTTTCATGAATTGCCCAATATATGCACTGTAGATATTTTCACTGATTATTATTGACTATTGAATTAACAAAGGAAATTCTCCCTATATACAAAAATCCCACTATACCCCTTACAATATATATTAATTGATATGCTAATAGCATGATGGACAATAATAGCTAATATGTCATGTTTTGTCAGTCTTTCACAACTAACAGGCGATGATCATTTCCCCATTTGTTAAATGAGTTAGGAGAGCAAACGGTTGCCATTTAGAAACAACATCATATTTAGATGTTCTGGATCCAAGCTGCTTCTTCGATTGGCCACGAGTCTGGCTTTCTCCATGTCAAAGGCAACATCAGCCGGGGCCGCGGTGGACACAACAGCCAGATATTTGCGTGCAACTTCACTCAGGTACCAATCTTCATCTTTTGGGAAATTCCAGAATGCAAGAGGATTCCAATCACTCTGCAACATTTCCTTTTCCAAGAATCTCTTTAGAACCTTTTCAAAATCGTCTGGCTGTCTAAAGCTTCTCCCTTGATTCTCTTCATCCAGGTGTTTCATTTCAGCAATGATTGTTTTCTTAATCCGGGTGGAAGTCGTCTTCTCAGAGAGAGCGATGTCCCTGTGTCTCAGGTCAAGAGCGGTGCTCAATGTCAACCAGTCATTTTCTTTGGCTCTACTGAAGTGATGATTTAAACGTTGTGCTAATTCCTTAGCAAACTCATTTCCGCTCTGTTGCAACTCTTTTAGCCTCTTCCTTATGGCTTCCACCTGTGGTATAATATTTGAGAGTGAGTGGTATCGTTTTGCTGGTGATATGACATCCTGGAACACCTTGAGGGATGTTGTTGTCTTGGTTACATTTTTTTTTTCACATTCACTTAACAATAAGTCAAGGTTAAATTCAATTAGCACTAGGTGTATAGCCTCATGCTGCTCTGAGATTCTTTCTAGCATATTTAGCGTAGAAAGCCATTCTTCACCTTTGGACTGAGCCAGGTTACATTGTGGTAACTGCAACATTTTTTGTGCCTTCTTGAGGTCACCTTGTGCTTCAGCATTAGAAAAATACTCTGATATTTTGCAACATCTTTGCACCAGCTCTTTCCAGTTGGAAGACGCCTCAAGCGTCTCCTTGAAGACCAAATCCAGAGTGCTGGCGAAACAGGGTATGAGATCCCATCCTGCCTTTTTGATGTCTTTCTTTTTCCCATATTCATTTGTCACTACCACTTTAATCTTGCTTCCAATTCCCCATTTATCTGCTATTTTCAGAAGCTGTCCAACAAAATGACTGGTCTTATATTCTTCGGGTAGAGGTGTGGTTTCCAAAACATATGATCGATGCGTCCATGTGTTATCAATCAGGTGACAGGTCGTTGTCATGTAGGTTTTGTTTGCGGTGGTGTTCCACACTTCAGAAGACAATGCAACGGTATCTACACTTTCTAGACATTTTTGCACAATTTGTATTGTTTTGGAAAACGATTGTTGAAGCTTTAAAAGTATATCAGTAGATGTTGGTGGATGTTGGAACCTTCCACTCATAGACTTGTAGAAATGTAAGAAGCCAGGCTCTTCAACTATGGTATGTGGATGTAAATCTGAAATAATCATATCCAGTAAGGGGTTCCACTGATCACCTGTAGAAGAAAAAGAACAACTACATTTATACATTGCATGCATGCATGTGGAAATGGGAAATGGAAAGCTTTTTTTAATGTCTCAAGGGTTAATATTTTTGGTTAAAATGCAAGAAAAAGTGTTTTGTTGTTCGAAAGAACTTTGGTAATTTTTGAAGCCAGTATGGTTAATAGATTTATGGTTTTATAACACCGCCATAAAACTTGTGCTCGCGAGTCAAGCACAGGATTTTGAAAGTAAAAGTATGCATGGTTTCTATTTAAATTTAAATAGACGGTTCGATTTAAAGACAATGTGATTTAGTTTGCCTATTTGTTAAGGCTCCATGAAAAGAACCCGTAGAGAATTTTCTTCACCTTTCATGTTCTCACCTCTTTTTCCCCTTTGCTGATCCTTCATGTAGGGTCTGTATCTTTGAACCCATCTGGTCCTCCCTGTAGATATACTGTATAGTTATAATATCCTTAAAATGTAACTGCTTTTTTATCCTATAATTTCTTACAGAAAATCAAACACTCACCAAATGTAGATGTAATCTGCGGCATATTCAACAAGCTTGTAAGCAAGTATTTTAAAAAAGACAACTGTCCACCTTCTCAAAATGCCCTGTAATGAGTATCAAAACATCCAGTTATGGAGGGAGCAAAATCTCTTGCTTCTAGCTTGGTTGAAATGTAGCTCCACCTTGCCTGCCTCACCTTATTTATTCTTCAGTTTCAGTTGCGTTTCTGAGAAAGTGGTTCTGGGCCAGTTTCCAACTGCTTTCAATTGAAAGTAACTAAAACTGGTCACTTACCGTTACGTTGCTAGATGACCTCTATATTTTTATGACATCATGGGAGAGTCTCGGAATGTATAAAGTTTGTCCAAGAAATTGATTTTGTTGCTAGGTTTAAAAAAAAAAAAAAAAAAAAAAAGTCTCAAAAGGGGGGAGGAAGTCACTAAATCTAGTGACAAATCACTAAACTGGCACACTGACTACAACATAAGTTATTAAGCTGGTTTAAATGTAGCTCCACCTTACCTGCCTCGCCTTATTTATTCTTCAGTTTCAGTTGCGTTTCTGAGAAAGTGGTTCTAGGGCCTCATAAAGATGCTCAGAGTAAAATTTTAACCTTCTAGGTGTGTCAAAATTCTAAGAATGACGTAATTTTACTCTTATTCCTAGACTTAAGAATAAGAGTGATTCATAAAGGTTGTTAAGACTAGGTCTCAGCTCTTAAATTATTTAAGAGATGAAGAGGTCTCCTTACCTAGTTAGGAGTAAAAAGATGGCAGCAACTTTCCATTGAAGACAGTTATATGATGATATGGAGTTGATAAAATGATACAAACCTGATTGTCAAGATAAAAAAAATTATATATATATATATATATATATATATAT
>SCHK01423079.1:0-14647 GCA_004124795.1 Poropuntius huangchuchieni | reverse complement strand
TTGTGTTCTTCTGTTCCACCTCTGTACAAATTAATTTTGTTAATACTGACTTCATTTGATTGGGAACTTATTCTACTTGTTCTTATTCTATTGTTTTAATGAGAATTTTTAAAAAGCTTATAAATATGTATTAAAATCTGACATAAAAGATGACATACTTTTAATAAAGTTAGAAAAATGGCATTACAAAGGTAAAAATAAAATTCCCCTGTAAATCACTTTAAGGAGTCAAATATCACCTCGTAATGGGAAGACTAATTTTTGATCAGATTTTTTGCTTAAACAGTAGAAAAAAATAATTAGACTATATCTTAGAAAGCTGAAACATTTCTTCTTCATTCAGAAGGCATAAAAATTAAAGCAACTCAAAATAATGAAACATTAAGTGACATATATTAGTTTAAACAGTTCTTAATGTCAGTTTGAAGGAGAGCATGGTGTATTTTTTTTTATAAACGAAGAAATTGAACTGAAACTGGAATATATGAAATACACTGATTTTGAAAGGCATTCATAAATAGTTTTAATACAGTTCTTAATGCCAGTTTAAATAAATGAAACGAAATTCAAGCCCTGATCAAGTATTTAAAAACCAGTCATGTCATAATGTGCTCTTCATTGTCAGTGGAGGCAGCCTTTAGTACTATTATACTGCAAAATTCCATATGCCTCAAATTCACTGTTTATAGATAATTGATCGCTGTCTCATTACATTTTCTTTAAGATCTTGCAAACATTTTTGTATTCAAGCTCAATACAAATTGTTCATTTTACTTATAAATCTTATGTTTTCCTCATGGTCCTGATGTGCAAGTCATGCCATTTCAAACTCAGTAACCCACTGTACATTTAGCTCATCCTCTCTTTCACGCTCTGCGGTTGCACATTATAAATGCGCCCAGCATTGAGTTTTATCTTGATATCCATAACGGTAATGGTGCATTAGATGAAACTAGCCGAATGCTGAGAGGCGCTATAGCATTTCAGCAGACTTTCGGGTGCTTGTTAACTTTCACCCTTATCGCTGCTTGTCCTCAGCCCAGCCTCTCTGGACCAGTAGGAGAAATCAATAACTTATTCCCCAAGCAAAATCCTATTTCTAACCCCTGAAACACCCCGAGCAGAAAACCAGCAGCTTGCTGTAGCCTTTATTATGTGGAGACTGTGGTGCATGTAGGCGTGGAAACAAATAGCCACAATTTAGTGATGGTGCTTTGATGAGACACAGAGAAATCTGTCTGACATGCAGAATCTAATTGAGTCTCTAGAGTCTAATGTTCTCTCTCTATCTCTCTGATGCCACTGGATTTGGCTGCAAACCACAAGCTGAATGCATCGCACAACATGAAGGAGGACCATAGGTGTATTTGAAAGCAACATGTTTTGAATTCGCAAGAAATTCGTTCCTATCAATCTTGCACAATAGCAGTGCTCACTTGGATCTCTACGGACGCTTGCCATATAGAAGAATGACTGATGTGTGAGGAAATGCAGAAGCTGTGGCCTAATTATAACTTGGGAACATGTTTAGTAATGACTCTAGCTTTTTACATGCCATTGTTAGCCTTGCATGCAGCCAACATGTTTCTGGTATCGCTGGGGCTTCACATGCACGCAAAAAAAGATGCAGAAATCCTTGCTAGCTTGTCTTGAGTTTCTGTAGATGGAGCTATTGGCCTCGTCTCTGCAGCTGGAAATATATCCTCAGGAATCCAAAAGCCCACAGGGCCTGATTAATTTAAAATAGGAAGTGTAGCAAAACAGACTTTTAATCACTTCAAGACTGATATGGTGAACTGGGAGAACATATCTTAAAAACCCTCAGAAAGTGATATTTATCGGGGAAAAAGAATAATTTAATATTCTGTCAGCAAGCGCACACTTATCACCATCATGCTATTCATGCTGTCACTATTGTGATTGAATGGCACTTCCTTCTGAGGGATTATGAAACATTATGTCCATTCTATTGTGCTGTTATATATGCTGTTTTTTATGCAACTCAATTTATAGACGTAACGTATTCCTCTCAAGATACTGGCATACTTTGTGTTCAACAGCAATGATCACAACTTATATGAATATTTATGTATATTTTCCCCTAACTTTAACATTTAGATTCNCAATGATCACAACTTATATGAATATTTATGTATATTTTCCCTTAACTTTAACATTTCGATTATTTGCAGTGGTTTACATGCATACATTTTGTATATAACCAGAGAAATCTTTTTCTGACTTTCAGACTGATTAAGGGGCCATGAGAAAGCATTTTCTTTTCATTATTCATAGTTATAACGGTAATAAAAATATTTCACAATTTAATAAGATATGTCAGTTGATTTATATATTTGTATTAATTATTTTAAAAAAAATTACTAAGGTTTTAGATGCAAATATTGATTTGTTTTGCTATTTGATATACTGTATGCAGATTCTTATTCTCATTGTAAGCTACTGTAAACAGCATCACCACCTCTACGAAGTTGTTTGGCTGAATATCTGGGTGAACTGGGAACATATAGCTAGAGAGGCCAGTGACAATTGAATATGGACACAAGCCATAATCATATGATCAAATATTTGCAGTTAATAAATTCATTTCTTTGGTGAAAGTTAATAATCTAATACACCACTTCTGGAAGGCAACATGACTCAAGCAAACAAAAGACACAATTGATCGCTCGCTTGCTTTACTGTAACTGAGGCATGCAGCCTGCTTGCCATTCTAGATTAGAGTAATTACAATACCTAATTAAATAAAAATTGACTCACCATGGCTCCCAACGTGACTTTGAGAATGAATACAGCAGACATAGCATGGCATGTAATCTGCAAGATTAAAGACCCCTTGGAATTGCTTAACGAGTGCAGTTTTCCTATATGTTTAGCATATCTGTATATAGCTTACACATATGGGGTACACTAGTTTTTTTTGGTGGTGTCATAGATAATGCTCATCGACTAAAAAACACAGCTCTCTTAGTATTGATTGCATGTGGTCTTTAATGTTTTGCTACATAACAACATCAGCTCCATGTTGATGTAATATAACTTCGAAAGAGAGTTCTGGGAAAGAGATGTTTATTTCCTTCAGGGATAGATGGGAGGGTAAGAAAACTTTTCTGAAGGGAAGATCACTATAGCGTTTTTTTTTCTTTCCAATGAGCTGGAGCTCCTTATGGAGACAGATCTGCTGCAGGGTTTAGCATAATGACGCATTGGCAGCCACCGCCCGTGGTTAATTCAAATGACCTTTTCTCATGTTTTCTGCCATGTACAGCAGGTGGAGAGTTGTAAATGCTCATTGCTGAACTTGTTAAATGATTTTTTGCTGCTAATGCCTCTCGCCAACTGTCTTCTCAGAGGCTAATAATAATATATTTGGTAGAGGGCAAAAATAGGACAATCTTGGCCATTAGTTAATCTGTCCTTTTTTGTCTGGCTATGTTTTGGTGTGCTATCTAATATGTTTATTAGAAAAGCAGCACATTATGTTCTGATGGTCTGTGCTCTTTAAACATCACTCCTTTTATAACAGATTCTCTGTTAATGTAATTACATTTTGCGTGAGTGTGTTTGCTCTGAGCTGATAAAAGTAACCTCTCCCCAGTGCGCTGTGTCCCTAGACCTGGAGTGTGGCTTTCATTTTCTGCTGTTCTAAATGGACTGAAAGGAGATTTGGAAGAGAGAACCATAAGCTGAGTTCAGCGAACGTGAGCCAGCCAACAGGAGCTAAATTTGGTCTTGTGATCTACCCACAGGACACCTACAGAAACTTTTCACTAAACAAATAGGTTATTTTGCAGTGCACTGTAATATAAGCCTATTTTGTTGGGTGGTCGACTGTAACAATGAGAGCAGGAGTCAAGCATGTACTATTTAAAATGTACAAATATTAATAACAATCAGAAAATGCATTGATTACAACTAAAACAAAGTAGTAGTGTAAGTATCCTTAAAAAAACATTCAAATTGGCAGTTATATATTTTATGGATACTAATCAATTTACTGTTTCTTTATTTTTCTTTCTTCCCTGGTTCAAGTTTGACTTATGAACCAAGCACTAACTGTACTTATAAACAGTACATTAATATGCATTATACAGAGGCAAGATGAAAAGAAAAGACCATCTGAACTTTTCTGAAGACAGTCAGTTTCCCTCAGAGATGCATTCATATAAACTCCCACCCCCAGTTCAATGCTTAGGATTTTCTTCCAATATTTCATGCACCATGTACTGTGAGCTTGCTCTGCCTGGTACTGTATTTTCTCCTCTTTGCGTCTGTCTTCAGCATCTCTGGCCTCTGGTAATGGCCGTTTTTAAATGTAATAATATTTCCACACAAATTACATTTTGGAAAATATTTGAAATGCCGTTTGTGTGAAATGAATTCTGGAAAAGAGAATGAGAAAAGAAAACAAAAATGTTCTGATTTATGTTTAATTGACCAGTGCATCTCTAATATTTGGCATTAACATACATTATTTGGCATATAATAGTATAAATAAATTTATTTTACAGTTTTTTTTTTTTTTTAGAATTATTCAATTTATAGATTTATAATTATACATTTATTTTAAATTATTTTATATTACCCATTTAAAATAAATATACATGTCATTGCATAGTTACCTTGTACATTGTAAATTTTGTAAGGAACTCTCTTGTCTGGCATGTATCATTATGCATTTTTCATGTAGGGCTCTGGTAAATTAAAAATATGAAAATATGAGCTCTTCAGTCCAGTTTTTGTCTTCCACGGGAAGTGCTCATGTCAGTTTTGCGGTTTGTGCATAACCTAAATGTTGTACTCAACACTTATTTGATGTTGCTGCTAGTTAATCATCCAAATAGACAGATAAACCTGTCTGAGGCAGACTCGGAATTTGAGATTTATAAAATAATATTGAATCATATGTGATAAGGCTTCCTGGTATCTTTGATATTCCTTTTTTGTCACTGTCTGTCACTACATGGTTATGCGACAAAATTTACGTTATTCATTCATACCTTTTTTTTTTTTAGCTGCACATGATAGCAGTTGTATGAAAAGGACAATTTGAGAGTCACATTTCACACACAGACGACATTCAGATATGTTAGTAAATACGAGTAGCAGAATATAGGCTGCGTTTGATAATGTACAGTTGAAGTGAATCAGAGAGATGTGCTTATGAATCATTGGTGGTGTAAATGAATTCATCCAGCATCTAAAATACGGTGAAGCTCTGTCTGCCCTGTCAGATAATTCTGCAAAATGTAATACAGCTCAGGAGAAGAAGAGGCAGCCATTTGCATAGTAATAGCCAGATAATGTCATATGTCCAGCTGAACCGTGCCATTGTGTACATGGGTGGTTATCTTAAGGTTATTTGAAATGTTTGGACTGAAGAGGAGGATTTTTCCCTCTCACACATGAGAATACGTATATGAAGCAGCTGCATATATTTTGCATATGTTTTAAAGTAAGTCATGAAGTAACGTGGGAGGTGAGGTGAATGGACCATAGTATAGGGCTAAAGGTCATTGTTGCTGTTGAGCAACTGTAAGATGTGCCTCGATTCACATACTCTCCATACTTAGAATTAGTGTGTCATAAACCATAGCATGTTGAAATTTCAAAAATACCTGGATGGTTTACTATTTAAGTAGAATTAAGTATAAGGTTTTAGTGATGAATAATTAATGAAAATGTATTTATTCAATGTTATCTGTGTTAAGTTTCATCTGCAACAGTATTATGAACTTTAATAAAAAATACATATGGTCATTAACTTTTAAATACACCATTATGCAAAGAGTTCTTTGCATAAAAGACCCACAACTGGCTGATCAATGTGCTACTTTATTTCTCTCCAGTATGGTAGGAAACAAAAATGCGGAAGATGTTAACTGTGACAAGATGATTGACGGGGAGTTTAAATTGTAACAGGATGCACATAAGCAACAGAGTGGTCTATTAAAGACACAGTAATTATGAAGTAGTATATCTCAAAACCTTTCTGCTACATGCTCAAAAGTAGTACTTTTTCTTCTTCTTCAAAAAAGGTTAGGGCGTAAAAAAGTATGTAATGAAGGATTCATTGTTATTTTATGAGTAGTTGAATAGTTTCTGTTTTTAAAGATCATGCTACTATTTAAAATGTTTGTAAAGATGTTTTGCAATATTTAATCAAACATATGTCCAAAATTGGAAGATTTAGATTTACATACAATACGATAAGAAACAAATAAGCGCAACTGTTGTTGAACAATGATAATTAGAAATGTTCTTTGAGCATCAAATCAGTACATTAGAATGATTTTTGAAGGATCATGTGACACTGAAACCTGCAGCAATGGCTGCTGAAAATTCAGCTTTGCATCACAGGAATAAATTACACTTTAAAATACATTTCATTACAAAACAGTTCTTTTAAATTGTAATAATATTTAACAATATTACACAAAGGCTATTCCAGGCCTTTTCTGTCTTAAAAAATGAAAGCAAACTATATCTAACAGGTATAGAAACGCACAGCCCAGATGCACAACACTAGATTATGTAGTTGAGCTTGAGGACCAAACTCCTCATTGGTGCTCAGCTGACACCTTCATTGACAAGTAGACACTACAATAAACCAGCTTCGGCTGCAAAAGCAAAGAGAAGATTCCGGGATGCTGGCCCTTTGGGCAGAGTTTCAGAGAAAAAGCCTGACACTGGCAAAAAAAAAAAAAGGCTAGGATGGACAAGAGAACATAAAGATTAGATTGAAAACGATTAGGCTGATGAAGAGTATTAAGAAAGGGTGAAGTTTGAGGTGTTGAGATGTTGTGGGAACAATTTAACCGTAAGGGCTGTGAGAAAATCCTACAAGCACAAGTAGGAGGTGCATGGAATGAAACGTTTGAATATTGTCTATCTGCTAGAATTCATTTAATATCTTCTTGGTGATTCAGACTGTATTAGTTTTAGTTTCCTTAAGCTTTGCAGTTCATAGTGAATGGATACTCAACAGCCTTTGAATGTAGTTAATAAGCACCACACAGTAGGTTTTATTATTATTATTATTGCATTATATTCATTTATTTAAATAACTAATGATCATGCAATGAATTCTGCACCTCAGCAGTCCCTATTGTAAATAAACCCTACCGTTGTTGCCATATTTAATAACTCTGGATATTTTATTCCTCATCATTGTTTAAAAATTCTGTGGTTATTCTCCCAAAGTTTAGTAGCGGCAGGTGCGGCCCATGCTGAGACAGTTATTCATATACTGTCTGTAAGAAGTGTTACATATCCCACGCTGAGCACTACAGGCTCTTACACAGCACATAAATAAACACCCCACACCAGGCACATCACCTGGCGGCCATTACTCTGCCTCCCTCATAAGGTGAAGTAGTGGTGGTGCGTCTGTGGGACACAGAGCAATCTTTTTATTGATAACAGCAGGTAGACAAACACATAAGGCTTTTATATCACCGCCACCAAACACAGAGCATCGGTTCTTTGCACTATGCAAGCTGTTGCAGTTTAATCAGACATGTTTTATTCAAATAGAATGTTTGCCTAGAAAAATAAAAAAATTAAAAGTAAAATTTGATGACTATAAAATCTAGCCTAACACAAAAAGGATTGGAGTTGTATATTTATTCCTACTGTATTATGATATATTGTTTTCTGTTATAAATACGTAGCCTGTAAAATCTAGCTACATCATTTAACATAATGCACAGTGTTGTAACAATGATATTTATAGATATAGGCTAGTCCATGGTTATTGTACAAGAAAACAAAATTTTCCTATGTTCATAATTACTCAGATGGAACACCCACACAGGACACATTGACAACCATTTAAAATGGTAGCAGAACATGAATTGCATTCAAAAACACTTCTTGATCTTTCCAGAACGCCCACATGTTATTGTTTAGTATTAATGCTTCACACTCCCTGCCTTTGGAGTCACATTTGAGGCTGCTTGGTACACTAATGATTACAAAGGATGAATATATAGAATAGAAGAGAAAAGACATTGTATACATTACATCAGTTTTGCACTGCGGGCATAATTAAAGAAGGCAATTCAATTTCTTGAACAATTACTGTCAAACGTGACTCAATTAATACTCATCCACAAAATAGTAATTGGGTCTTTTTTAAATTAATAATGGCTGTTAATCAAGTGGAATCAGAGCAGCGAGTAGCGAAGTGCCTGTTAAAAATACATTTTGCAGCAAGGACACTTTGTAGCTTGATCTGAGTAACATTAGAATATCACATTAAAATAAAGGTAACGTGAACAGTGAATGTGAGGCTGTGGATCATTTTAAAGTGATAGTTCACCCAAAAATTAAAATTCTGTCATTAATTACTCTAATGTCGTTGCAAACCCGTAAGACCGTTCATCTTCCAAACACAAATCAAGAAATATTTGATGAAATCCAAGAGCTTTCTGACCCTGCGTAGACAGCAACACAACTGAAATGTTCAAGTGCCAGAAAGGTAGTACGGACGTTGCTAATACATTCAATTTCTTTGTGCACAAAGAAAACAACAATAACAGCTTTATTCAACGATTTCTTCTCTTCTGTGTTGGTCATTAGTAATTAATGACAGAATTTTCATTTTTGGGTGAGCTGACACTTTAAATGAGAGAATTACAGATGCACAACATATATCAGTTATTGTCCAATATACAGTATGTGTGTATATTGAACATGTCTTTTAAATGTTGTTCACTTTTCTTGTCTCAAATGTTTTAAATTCTGCTAACTTATTGCAGTGTACATTAGATTATACTGAAGTCTTTAACTGTAAAATGACATAGTTGACCTTAAAGTTCAGGCAGTAAGGCACCAAGCAATATAACATGAATGCTTATCTTATTTAATTAACACTAAACAAAATTTCTTAATAGATTCAGTAGTTAAACTGTAAATTACAACAGCGAATCATTGACTGTGAGAGATGCATTAATGAAGATTCAGGGTCAGGTAAGAGTTTCTTTATGACCCATCAAAATGCACATATAATCACACAATCAAAGGGTTTTGTTAACGTTAGGTTAACAAGCCCCCTCACGCAATATAAAGTGATGTTTAAAAAGCATCATCAAGGCCATTTGTTTTCAGAGGCTTTGGGCATGCGATGCATACCGAACTTCTTAACATTATTAACGCACTGTAAATTCCAAAGGATCAATAAAACCCCTTTAGCCAGCAGGCCACCTGCTGACTTACATTTCGCTCTGGCAAGAAAAGTAAATTACTACCCTACCCAAGTAAGGCCATTACAGAATATCATCGTCATCAAATGTTCCCACCTTGCGTGGATGATTTCTTTTGTGCTGTAATGATATAGAATCTGTATAGAATGAGGGGTACATTTGTTGTGAGGGGAAAAGAGGAAAATTATTAGCAATTTTGTGGTTCCATAAAGAGCAATTAATTTAGCTTCAGGTTGCTTAGTCTGTCAGTCACATGCATATCCACACTGGTCTGGGCGTGTGGTGTGGAGGCTTCAACAAATTACCTCAGTGGTGATTAAACTTAATATGGTTGGGAAATGGTGAAAAAATAAGAAAAAAAAAAAACATGTGGTCCTTGAGGGAAAAAATAGATGCAGTAAATAGACAGAGCTTAAGTTATACATAACCATGAATAGTCCTTTAAAGTGGTTTCCGTTTTTGTGCATATCTGTGCTTTAGGGTTTGGGAAGATTATTCACGGTCATAATATTGATTTTCTAGAGAACACTTTCTTGGTTCGGCATACTGAGGAGATAACCACTGGCCAGTATATGTTCTCGTAAATGGGCCATTCTTCTCTGCACAAGTATGAGCACAAAACGCTCGATTAGATCGCTGTTGTTGTTGTTTTTTTCTGGGAGGGATGTTTTGTGTGCCGCTGTAATCGCATTATTCATCAGCGGCACGTGTTACATGTCTCCCTTCCAGGTTCAATGTCTTTTGAGGATTTTTGTTAGCTTTCAGCAGTGCAGCGCTTTGCAAACCTCAGCACTGTGTGTTGGTTATCAGTGCTCCATCCTTAATTGAAGACAAAACCATGTTATGTTTCTAATGTCCAGAGGGAGGAATGAGATACAAAAGATGACGAAAAGATCTGATAAAAGCCTGGAAGTTTATCCTCTGGCAATATTTTGTTTCAGATGTGAGGATATAAAGTAGAGGAGACAAGTGGAAAATATTAGTGGACTCTGTTTATAACACTTACCAGTATGTAGTGCGTGTAGTGTGTCGAGATAGGAGATACCAAAACTTAAAGGGGTGGTTGATTGTGGTTTCACTTTTTTAACTTTAGTTGGTGTCTAATGTTGCTGTTTGAGCATAAAAAATATCTGCAAAGTTAGGATGCTGAAAATTCAATGCAAACAGAGATATTGTCTTTTAAAATTTGGCATTTGCCTACAGTTACGGCTGGTAGGGACTACCACGAGCTTTTTCCCGGGTTGGTGACATCACAAACCCTGCAATTTACATAAAAGAGTGCGAGGCCATGTTGTGCTGCTTTAGAGAAGAGGAAGACAAAAAAGGGTGCACAAAAAAAATCTGTTCATATATGAATCGCGATTCTGCCTTTAACGATTCTAATGGATTCACAAGTTTCAAAATTAATGTTCTAAAGCAGCAGTTCTTAATCCTGTTCCTCGTGTCGCCCTGCTCTGGACACGCTCAGCTCTGCATCTCTCTCTCTCTCTCTCTCTCTCTCACTCTCTCTCTCTCTCTTTCATTCATCAGCTCGTCAGCTCCATCAATGAACTGTGTTCCAATTATACACTTTGTGTATAGATAGATAGATATTTTTCACATCGCTACAAGAAGTGTTAAACATGGACGCACACGCGGTTGCCGTGTTAGCGAGCAATACTTGCTTGCAAACACTTCTTACTGTTACAAAATCATGTATTCTGCTATATTAAAGCCTTAATCAGGATAAAACCATATATTAAAAGCTAACATAAGCAGTAACATTTACAAATAACAGTGTATCTATACGAGACAAACAAAAAGCATACCATTCTGAAACGTCCTGTAAGAGCCGTGCTTGCACAGGTTCTGCGCGATCCTCTTCACTAATATTCTCTGGGTCTCAATCGGCATCAAATTGATAAGCAGTATTGATGACGTCATTGCTTCCAATACAACACCGGAGCACATGCCACTGAGGGACGTGACATTTCTGGACTGTACTAGGCAGTTTAGGAAATCACAACACATTGGGTAAGCTAAACTATCTAAGCCAGTTGTGTATTTCTAAGGGAGGGGCTTCATAAAACCAGGAAATCATCAGAGTGTTCATAAGAGAAGAGCTTGTGATTTACTCACCCTCAAGGCATCCTAGGTGTATATGACTTTCTTCTTTTCAGAGAAAGAAGAAATTCTTTCATATGTGGAAGCCGTTCCAGCAGATGACGTAGGATGTATGTGCAATGCACGCCTCTGAGGTATGCTAGTCTTGCGAGTTTGTTTACAGGAGAAAAGGAAGCAAAGTTTCCTTACTTTAGTCTCCTCTTGGCTTATATCGAAATCCTCTGACAATTTTCCTTATAAATCCTCGGTTTGTACTTCTAATTCATGACTGGAATTTGGTTTAGCATTAACACATGTTAGACAGCACACCATAAATAACGCACATCTGAGGTGGTGACCTTAAAATGCTGTTGTGTGTAGGATTAATTTCTTACGCATCTCATCTCACACCTCTGTTGCTAGTTCCAAAATGTCATTTTAGACCTACAGTAGCAACTGAGGCTGGAGCCATTGATAGCAGACTAATGCAGTTATTAATGCAGTTAGAAGAGGAAGAGAGAGAGGGAGAGAGCAGCATCTCTACTAATAGCGAAACTGTAAGTTAATCTGCTTCATGAACAGTGTCGTTATTACTTCACTAGTGAAAAATGTCATGTAGCTTTAAGTTGCTAAACTATTTTGGTGATAAAATTGTCAGAGCAGCACTGACAACACGTTTCTGTGTGTGTGTATCCATCTGTGCAAGTGTGTGTCCGTACTGTATGTGTGTGTATTTGTAAGTGAAGAGAGCAGGAGAAAGAGAGGATTGCTTTCCAAACATAATACACAAAACTTTTTTTTGCAAAAACATGAAAATAATGTATTTTTTTATCATATTGTTTACTATATTTATTTGGCTTGCTTTTCCTGTTGGAAGATGTAAGGTCCATTGAAATTACGCAAATCATTTGGTGAAGTGATATGGACATGTAATGCAGTCAAGACCTGCCTGGAACTACTACTTAATGTTTAATTAAGTAAACATTGCTTTAAAAAGTTTAAGTAAAAAGTTTGTAATTACAGTACATGAAGAACAAAGAAACACATTACATGCAGAAAAACAAGTGGCAGGTCTGATATTCTCCATTTATACTCGAAGACTAGTGCACGTATCTGTTTTGACATCAGTTTATTTTTATTTTTTGTCAGTTATGTCTATCATCGCAATTACGGACTCATTTGCAGTTGCACATTTAAATATGCTATAACGCCCAAAAACTTTGCAGTGTGTGTTTAGTACCTTTAAAAATAAAGCATTTTATTCAAATTGTGAGAGGGTTACCTGTAGAAAGAGTAAAGTATGCTCCCTTTTTAATCACTGAAGCTGTCAAGGCAAGGCAAGTTTATTTATATAGCACATTTCATACACAATTGTAATTCAAAGTGCTTTACATAAAAGGAATTAATATAGTCATAAAAATAATCACCACAATAAAACAAGGAAATTAAAAAAAACTTTTAAAATGATCTAAAATTGATTTAAAATTCAAAACAGTTAAGAATAGAAAAAAGATTACATAAAATACAATGCAGCCAGTTCGGACGTAGCACAATGCTCATTCAATAAATGCACAGCTAAACAGATGAGCTTTGAGACTAGATTTAAATGTGGCTATATTGTTTTATCGCATCTAATCTCTTCTGCAAGCTGATTCCAACTGCGGGTGGTATAATACCTAAAAGTGGATTCCCCTTGTTTTGTCAGTCTGTAATTTCTGTCAGTCACTTCAGTCTAGTGTTCTCAAAAACTCCCATTACTGTCAAAAATCTTTTATGTCGTCTTTATACTTTATTGGTAATTAAGAAATGGTTCACGAATGTGCAGAACTTAGTCAACAAGCTTGCGCTGAACAAAAACTTTGGCGGCATTGAGTGGATTTTGACTAGCTAGCCAATTGGTTACTGCATTTATGCTTTCAACAAACTTGTCTGTAATTGGTTACAATACTCAAGGCTTCAAAAAACATATAGAACCCTTTAAAGCTCTCATGAGCGCTCAAACAAATATGCACAATAATCTATTGGCTGGTACCAAATTAAGTCTGTACTTGATGCTATATCTGTTCTACACAAAGGCTGGTATTGTTACATTTTATTTTCAAATTTGAGTATCAACTTAGTACCAGTTCTTCTGGTCACACTAAATGGTCACTAATGTGTTTTAGAATTAGCATAATTAGATATATACTTTTTGGAACATATTGTTAACCCCTTAAAGTGCTGCTAAGTTTTAGAACAAAGCAAATGTATAGGATGTATATGAATGTATAGGCTGTGAGGGGTAGCGGTGCTCCAAAAGTCACATGCTGCTGAATTAGATTTTTACATTAACCTCCCAGTGCCCTGTAAGGAGAGCGAGTCCAGATCTGATGCTGTTCAGCATGAGCAACATCCACCTCCTCTGGAGAGAAATTAAACATCTGCTGAAATTACAGGAGAGTATAGAGAGCCAGCCACTGTGATTATCACACACACACACACACACACACACAGCTCACATTATTCAATTTCTGAAACATTCCTGATGGTCACGGCGTGTCTGTAACTTGATTAATTCCAAGGCTTTTAAACTTTATTTCTTTTTATGACTCTATTCATTTGGGCAGGACTCATTTACCCAGGATCATCCTCATGAAATTAAAAACTCCAGATGTCTGTGTTCCTCTTCTGTGTTCTGTTCTCTCTCTCTTCCTCTCATGGATTTCTGTATTACTTTCAAGTACCTTGCACAACTAAATCCTTTGGACTGACCTGCCTCTCTGAAATCATCCATCAGTCCAGTTTCCAAACCGATTGTAGGGTTGTGGGTCTTTGAAATCAGTTTGTTTTATATAAATAATTTAATTTAATAATTTAAATCATTGTTAAAATTTAGGTTTACCATCAGAGGAATGACTTACTGGTACATTTAAAAAAATATTAAAATATAAATATATTATATTATATTATATTGCTGTCACTTTAGTGGAATTCCTGTGTTGATGACTAATAAAGAATCTTTATGTTTGTTCCTTCATCGTGCGCATTTACTACAACTACAACCCACGACCCATTTAAAGTCACACACAGCTCACATTATCTCCGGTTTGTGTTGTGACAGTTTAAGAGTCTTGTTTTTTTTTTAATACTTTTTGAAATCATATAAGACCTGTTTCTTTCCAGGTTTTATTGTAACATAAATATAAAAGCTAGAATTGTTTGACATGTTAGTCATCTGGCCCGTATTCATTTTACAAAACATTTTATCTTACAGCTATGAGTTCTCCTAATTGGCAGTAAACGTTTTTAGCTAAGAGTTTGCTCTTAAAACCTATTCACAAAGCTGCTGAGACAAACTTTTA
>SCHK01423077.1:0-11272 GCA_004124795.1 Poropuntius huangchuchieni | reverse complement strand
TGTGTGTGTGTGTGTGTGTGTGTGTGTGTGTGTGTAATGCAGAACACAAATTCCAAGTATGGGATACCATACTTGGCCACACATCACCTACTTTCCTTTCCTTTGCTTTCCTTTTGAATAGTGCTGCTAGTTGTCATGTCCTATGAAATTGAAATTCATTTGTTTTGCTGGATTTATTGCATACAGTTCATTTTAAAACAGTTAAAATGAATCTGCAGTTCAGATGACCTTTTGCAATGCTGTACTGAATATTTCATACAGTGACATTTAAGTGGCAATACTATTCATGTTTGGAGCAGCACAGATGGATAAAAAAAGATCAGCTGGCTGACTGAAGTTTGATGTCATTTCAGAATTCTTTTTCAAAAAGGATTTTTATAATATACTAAGTTGTCAGGATGTTTCTGATTTCTGTAAAAAAAAAAAATGGAATAAAGACATTTTCATGCAGAAATGTGTAACCTCAATACTACATCAATTTTTTTTATATGGGACAAAATGTAATCATTCTTTTTCTTTAAATTTTTTAGATCTGTCTGGTCAAACATCCAGCTCTTCAGCCTCAACTCCAACAGACAGTGCCTCCAGTCCTTCTCCCAGCAGCCCTCCAAAACTCTCCCCACTATGTACTCCTTTTGGACCCCGCCTGGTAATGGCCAAACCAACCACTTCTCCTCGCCCACAGCCTGAGGGTGCAAGTTTTGAATTAGAAGGGCATTCTGGAAATATCGGCCGAACAACAGGGCGGTTTGGTAGAGGAGCCTGCAGACGAGGTCCTATGAAAATGGAACGGATCAAAGTCCTCACTGGATCAGAAATAGAAAGTGACTTTCAAGAGCCAGAGACCATGGACTCAAGGGTGGTAATGGGGCAAGAGGCACTGCTGAGAAACATGGAGACACAAAGTGGAGTGCTGCTAGGAAAGCAGATAGGTCAAGAAACACCTAGTTCAGAACACAAGCCCTCAGAACCTTCCATGAAATGTCATATTGGGCTAGATGAAAACGCAAAACTAGACACTGGTCAGGTGAGTTCTACTGTAGATCAGGCTAAGAGTTCGACTTCAGTTCCAGAACAAGAGAAATGCATAGATCAGATACTTGAATGTCAAGTCCAAGAGTCCAAAGTGAGAGATGCTGAATTGACAGACAGCAGTACTCCTTTCCCAGACAATGAGGGAGAGTCACTGTCTTTATCTCAGGGTGAAGTGCCTTCCTTGTCATTTTCCGAGCCTCCATATGTTGTTGACCCACAACGCATTGGTGTACTTCCAGGACTGGATCCTGATCGCTACTATACAGCCCCTTCCACACCCATTAAGATGGCTTACTGCTCACATCTTAAGCAACAATGGCGCCCAGGGAGCCCGAGCCAAAGTCCAGGTTCCCCAACTGATGAGTCTGATCTGTGCTCCCCTCCTACTTCTCCCTCTGGTTCCTACATGACTGCTGAGGGAGGCAGCTGGACTTCATACACCTCCAGCACCTCACACTCATGCTCTCCAAACTTAACAGCTGAGGCAGAGTTGCAAGAAGCTCCTGCTTGCTATGTGGGGTCCCTCTCAGAGATTGGCGATGAGCTTGGAGATGATCGAACTGGTAACGAGAGGGATGCTTGTCTGGGTAAACCTGATTTGCCAGAATTGCTGGAAGATGTGGCCTGTGAAGGGGATATACTAACAAGGGACACCTGTAGTCCGCATTGGGTGACAGAACATGATTCCACACAAGAGAGCAACAGGAGAAGAACAGACTGCCAGGAGGACACAGGGGTGTCTGAGGGCTCTCTGAGGCCTAGCGATTTCCAGGAAGCCCCTGATGCAACTCAAGCTTTTAGTGATCCACATCAAAGTCTTGAAATGGGTTTCAATGCTTGTTTCTCAGAGCCATCTGTGAGCCCGGATCACTCCCTAACACCAGACAATAATGCAGCTGCAGCACTGGATACAGAGAGCAAAACCCCTGTCTCCCACTCTCCAGAGACTGTAGACATAGAAAGTAATAGCAGTAATAGTTTATATCTCGAGATAGGTTCCTCTGCTCCTTTGTTCCATGGCTATTCTAGAGAGGATGGACTTGGGAGTGATGCAATGATTCCTGCTTCTATGTTGCCATTCCATGGAAGCCTGATATTCCAGGCAGATTCCATGGATATAACCCTGTTCCCCACTGATGATGAGCAGGGGAATGATGTGGATGCATATGCTGCTGGAGAGGAGGAAGCCGATGTAGATGAGTATGATGATGAGGATGATGAAGATGAGTGTGATGATGAAGATGTAGAAAATGATGGGGCAGAGCAACAAGAGCCAGCTTGCAAGGTTGGAAGGGAAGTGGAAGACCCAAATGAGGATGACACCTCTGCATCTTTCCTAAATTCTCTTTCAGAGAACTCAATAAACGAGGGTGTAGATGAGTCCTTTGCTTATCAGGATGACACTGAGGACTCAATTGATTCCACATCTTATAACGGGGATGAAGATGACCATAAGTACTGCACAGAGAAGCATGCTGAACTCTCCCAACAGTTCCCTGGGCCAGATGAACCTGTGCAGTCAGTAAGCCACGCTAAACCTGAATCTTCTGGCAGTGAGAGTGAAATGGAGATATCCTCTGGATCATCTGAGCTTCCACGTGTAGGACTGCAAGGGAATCTGGCAGACTGCAGTGTTCATGGTGAAAGTGTCGTTGCACAACAAATTTCAGATACAAAGTTGCTGAAAGGTGAGCTTTCAAAAGAATCAACTGCAGAGATCAAATCAATTGTTGAGGAAGACAAACAGAGTACAGATCCCTCAACAGCCACGGTAACTTCAGAGAAAGGACAGCAGATTGCCACTGATGATCCAACATTATCTGATGATCAAGACAAAGTAGAACAAAATATTAGTCCCATTGATTCCTGCGTGGCAGGTGCTACAGCTGCTTGCATGTGCTTTGAGACTAACGTAGATGATACCCAGGAACTGGATCAGAAAAATGGAAATAGTATGGAGTTGGACACATCACTGCAATTAGCAGAAACCGCAACCAATGACCTAAATAAAGGAGTCCCACAACTAACATACCTGGATGACTGCAGCCCCACAAACATTCCAGTTTGTGCCTATCCTGAACTATGTGAGGTGCCAGATAACTTAACATCAACTGATGTTTTACCATTTGAACGTTCCATGAATCAAGATAATCTGACAGAGAATCAACCTGGCAATGATGATGTAAACCATAGCTCTCAAAATATGTCCTGCTCCACATACAGCAGACTTGTCATTTCACCAAAGAAAGAGAACTCCGAGAGCAGTATGACAGAAAGGGAACTTTACCCTGACAGTTGGACACCAAGGGATCCCTTGTCTTTAGGTGAATGCTGTGACTTTGAGGCTGAAAATCTGCTCATGTGTGAGATAGCTAGATCAGTGCAGAGTAAAGGTTTGTCAGTCACTCATAACATTGCCACTGGAGAAGACATCATGGGTGATGATGAGGACAACAACCGGTATTGTGACCTCCAAGAGAAAATGGCAGACATTGATGTTGGTGTGGTTGAGTCAAACATTGCCAGCTGGAGATCGATTCAAGATCTTTCAGAGGCAGGAGGGGGTGAGGATGATGCAAATAACCTTCAAAATCCGGAGAGCAATCCAATTATACATTGCAGTTCTGATAAGGGTCTGGTGCCATCGTGGAATGATCCAGAAAAAATTTGCACGCCCTTAATCCTAAGTGCTCCATCAGACCTTACGTTGAATATGCTTTCAGATGATGGGAAAGATGTGAAAGATCAAACTCCAAATACAGACTTCAACATTCCAAAGGATTTATCTTCAGACACATTAAGGAAGGAAAGTGATGAAATAACTTCTGAACAGTCTCAGGATCTGGAATCTTGTCAAGAACCTGATAATGTCACATTAACAGCAACCATCTCCCCAGAACACGCTGATCTTTGTATATCTTCTACAAAAACAGTAATTTCTAACCAATTAGATAATCTTGGTCCAGTTTTAAATCAGGGTCATTCAAATTCTCAACAGATTACCTTAACAAACACTGACTCTGTCTCAGAAAACAAGTTCGCATTCAACTTGCAAGGTGGATCGTTTGGCACATTCACATTCAAAAAGAAACCAACTGATATAAAGATTGTTGATTCCTCAGAATTAACAATTCTCCAACAGATTTCTGTCTCGCATAAAGAGACAAATTCCTACGATGGGTCTTCAAATGAGGTTGTGGGGGAGAAAGTAATTCAGTTAAGAGAACACGTCAAAAATGAAACAGTGACTGATGAAGCTAAAACCACTGACAGACAACTTCTTGAACAGGAGACTACAACTGACGCTCAGGATCAGGAGATAGATAAATCAGACTCCCATGAGAAGGGAAACGAGGGACTGAAAACATGTCAAAAGAGAGAAGAACAAGATTTTACAGAGGATGTTTCATTTCTGGAGCAGAACAAAAATCCTGATGATGATTCACATAAATCAGGTCCTTCCCAAGCTGACAGTGATGAGGCAACACCAAAAACAGCACAGATTGCTAATTCAGGTCATGCCACAAAGCCAAAGGTAATTGATGTCCTTAAAACCAACAGTGCAGATTTAGCTTCAATGGACAATGAAAAGATCCAGTGCCAAGGAATGGAAATGGAGACTACAGGTAATCAGGCGCCAAATTCTGATCGATTTTCAATGAGAGAGGAATTTGGTGAAACTCAGCAGAAAGAGGATGTATCTATAACAGAGAACTCTGAACTTGATCAAACACCAGAACAATCAATTTTTCACTCCGCTGACCCTAGCTATATTGATCCAAAAGAGTCTGTTCATACAGAGCCAGTGGTTGTAACTCAAACAACAGACCTTACAAGGCCAGATGGGCAGAAAGAACTTTCAGACAGTTCTTTGAGCAGAGTAAGTTTGACAGACAGCACAAGAGACATCAATGACAATCACGTAGGGGGCAGTTCATCCCTCAGGGTGGACAGCTCAGAACACGACAGGGTCTCTCCAACATGTTCATCCACAGTTGTCCAGGAAGAAGATCTCTCTACCCCCGTTCAAGAGTCACAGCCCATCCATGACATCTCTCAAACATCTGCTACCTTCTCACATACAGCTCCAGACAACAAACCCAGCCAACCTGGCTATCAAAGTCCCCTTCGGACTCCTGGAATAACCAGTTTGGAATCAGCTGCATGGGAAACAGAGGAACAAACACCAGCTTTGGTTCCTATTCAAGACACATGTGATCATGAAAGTGAGAGAACAGTCATGACAGCAAAACCATGCAGACATGAGAACCCTCCAGGTAAATTTTTGTTTGTTCCCTTAGTTGTTGAGTTTGTTTAATCCTAGGAATCATTAGTATTTAACTGTAGACATGTCATGTGTTTTTCTCGAGTAGTATGCAAGGGACACCGAACAGAACAGTCCCAGTCCCAGTCCACAACATCCACTGGACAAACAGACAGTAACCATGCCCAAAGAACACTCAATCAGTCAGATGAAAAAGAGATGCTCCCCTGCATCAGTCCAAGACCAGACTCCTTCATAAAAACAAAGCAAGCTGAACGACAAAGCATAGAGCGAGACGTTTGCCCAATTAGCTACAGATCAAAAGGCCCAGAGGACTTGGATCTCCCCTTCAAAAACAATAGTATGTTCATCATTTGTTTTAACCATAAGGCATCAGCATCTTTCTCAAGTACTTTCTTTATGGTTTCTAGCAATGCAATTTTAGTGTTTATTTGTTTTTCTTTCCTTTAGTAGGTTCAGGTAATGAAACAGACAGTGATGGCTCAGTTCCTGAGCTGGAGGAACCCAGTGGGACATTGCTGAGACCCTCAAATCCACAGGTGGGCTGTAGATTCATGAGTGATCTTGAATGAATTGAATAAAACTCAAAATTACATGTTAAACTATCCCAGTTGTGTATCTTACAATTATACTACTAGTTAGCGTAGCAGTAGTGCATGTTAGCATACTAATGTTACCAAAAAAATCATCCAAAAAAAAACCACATAGAACACATCATGTTTTTTGAGTAAATCAACATCCAAATAACATAAGACTAAACACTTTTCTTCTCTTGATTTAAAAAAACTAAAAAATAACACTTAATTACAATAAGCAAGTTGAACTGGACAGCTAGTATAATGTTAAAATTAAGTAAATTGAACAAGCAACAATTAATTGAGTGCCGTACAGGATTAGTTGAAAGCATCAGCAAATATATACTTGCTTGCATCATCGTTAAAAAATTGTATTTTTGCACTTTTAAGTCTAGTTGAGTCTACTGTATGAACAATGTTAGGTCCTACTATGCTCTTTTTATCCTTCATCTCTTCTTTTTTCATAGCTCTCACACTCTCCTGCTGATGAGTCAGTGAGCAGAGCCAAACAGAGTCGAAGTGAGAAAAAAGCACGAAAGGTGAGACTGCAAATGCAGTTTCATGCAGTTTTAAGACTCAGTGTATTGTGCACAAAGTCCCTGACCTAGTCTCTCTTCCTCCTTGTGGTTGTTTTCATTACAAGGCAATGTCAAAGCTCGGGCTGAAACAGATCCACGGAGTGACACGCATCACCATTCGGAAGTCCAAGAATATTCTCTTTGTTATTACACGTCCAGATGTGTTCAAAAGCCCCGCCTCGGATATTTACATAGTCTTTGGAGAGGCCAAGGTTAGTATTTTCCCATATTTTATAAGGATATCTTCCAAAATCTGACTTCAGTGGCACAGATTTCCAATTGTAAGATGAATATATAAATATTTATATTTATCTTGATCAGTGTTCATTGATCTTCATCTGTGCTTTCTGTCTGTCTCTTCTTCTCAGATTGAAGACCTGTCACAACAGGTACACAAGGCAGCGGCAGAGAAATTTAAGGTTCCTCTTGACCCCTCACCTCTGCCGTCAGACATCACACCAAGCTTGACCATAAAAGAAGAGAGCGAGGAAGAAGAGGAGGTATAAATCTTTCATTTCCTCAATTAAAAGGATAGTTTACCCAGAAAATGAACATTCTGTCATCATGTACTCAGCTTCATTGCATTTCAAACTTTTGTCCTTCTTTATTTCTGTGATGAAATAATGGCGGTAAATAATGACGCCATTTTTGGATGGCCTTATCCTTTTATAAATACACCTGAATGAATCAAAGACTATAGAGTACCCAAGACGTGTTACTCGTATAGCTTTGAATGGGGAAAATTGCAACAGTCAATATGGCAGCTCTATAAAGCCCTGCCTTCTGAGCAGAAGAGCCAGGACGTCACTACAGCTGCCATTAGAAGTTTGGTTGCTATAGAAACAGTAAGCGTTCTGAGACGTGTGTTTAGGACTGCGCATGCGCACTGGCTAGTCTAGCCTGAAAAATAAGCTTTTTTTAAATGCTATTTCAGCTAAATAAACAACTTTATGATACAGTTGTTGTCAGATGTCATTGGTGATTTCAAACATGAAATTTAATCATAAGCTTGGTGAACAGTTTTGGAGAATTTGATGTTTCCCCATTCAAAGAGATAGAAGCTGCACTTGCATGCCAGAGAGGCGTTTCAAAGATGGCCACCGAGTGACATGACTTGCCTTAAATGGACTTTGAATGAATGAAACAGCTGAATTAAGATGAACCATATTCTCTTTGTCTGTTTGTAAGCTGGATGAGGGTGGGCTGGAGCAGAGAGATATCGAGTTGGTGATGGCACAGGCCAACGTTTCTCGAGCTAAAGCAGTCCGTGCACTGCGCCACAACAAGAACGACATCGTAAATGCCATTATGGTGAGTGATTTCTTTTGTATTAGCCATTCAGCATTTGTACATTCAGTGGAATGCCTAATTTTACACAAGATTCCCTTTAATTCAAAATACCATAAAACGGGACTATAATAGAGTCCCTCTTACATGTATTTTGTTTGTTTTGGACCTCCCATAAACATTTTGTTGTTCCTAAATTAATCAAACAAACTAACACCGATTTTGGGGGTTTTTTTTAACTGTGAAAACATAATTTAGTTCCTTTATTAAGCTTTTTTTTTTTATCAACGATTACTAATAAGTTTTATAAGGCATGTCATTTAGATCCTGCGATGGTTCACAAATATAAGCAAACCCTTTGACTGGGATTGATGATTTGTCTTTTGTGTCTATTCTCAGGAGCTGACCATGTAAAAGAGGACAAGACTTCTTCCCCGCCCCTTGCGTGTTTTCTTCCCTAAGTAATGCTGCTATATTGCGCCACCCAACTCCTGCTGAAATAAATCCGTTACAACCAGAGCTGTTCGTTTCCCAACATTATCTACGAGTCATATAAATGCACCTTACAAACAAAAATGTATCATTATACATTTTGAACAAATTTTAATATTGCCTTAATGGCTCAGATGGTAGATCAGAGGATTGTAGAAATAAATGCTTATGTCCTCAAAGCTGCTGGCTTGAATCTGACCTGAAGTTGTTTTGTTTTTTTTACTTTCCCCTGGGGTATTTGTATATTTATTTTACATTGCAAGCATAAATAGTGCACATGGTAGTAAAATTCCACTTAAATTTATTATAGAAACGTTTTAAAATTGTAATTGTTTGAGCAAATTACATGGACTGTGCACAATTGTGCAACTACAAATCAAAAATAATATTTTTACTCAGTGTGGAATGCAAACATAACATCAGATAGACTATTTGAACAGTGTTAATTTTAATCCATATCAATATACATAGATACAAAGATGACCAAAGTAATAATGGTGAAGGATCAGTCTACAATATAAAGGGATGAACATTACCTAAATTTATTTCTGCAACATCTCATGCATTTAAATGTCCTGTGGGGTCACACACTTCTTTTCACATTCAGCATGAAAACTGCATCCCAAAGAAATATTCACATTAGATTTTAGTGCAGTGGAGGTACGTGGTTATATCTCTGTTTGTTGTTTCATCACCCATGCACAAACAGGCACACAATGACCTTACCACTATGAAAGTTTAGTTTAATAGAAAGTATAACTAGCATTAGCTTCATCATTAGTTTACTGTAAGCCTCTTTATATTCAAGTTAATAAAAGCCTAAATATGTAAAGACAGAAGCTCTTTATTCAAGTAAGATTTGTGTATTAAGGCCAACCATCACTGTGTTTGGTCCTCCAGGTAAAAGTCTCTCCGATTTCAGCTGTTCCCCATCCTGTTTCAGTTCTCCTCCCTACCTTCGTTCTCATTGTGTCCAGCTACATTTGGATCAGCTTTTAGGGGGCAGGACATTGGCCTGGAAGTGGCCCTGATTGGTAATGTTGCCGGCAGGGAAATAACGTGCCACTACAAAGGTAGAACCATCTGAGGCCACAGCTTTACCAACACCAAGTTTCTTCGAGCTTTTCCACACCATTGCAGTGAAGTGACCTAGAACAAAACAATGATTCTTTCATTAATTGGTGTGTATTGCAGCGAAGTGTGGTTGTCACAACGTGTTTATGCTTGTTTGAGTCACATAAACCATGTGACGCTTGTGTTAGTGCTCAGTTAAATATTTATATGCTGAGAGACAGAGTGGAAACATTTGAGTGGAATGAGAGACTCAAGTACATTTTATGCATGTGGCAAATGCTTATCAAAAGCTAATTACTGGTGATTTCATCACTTTGTGTTTACCCCCAGGGAATCAAACCCACAGTTTTGATGTTGACAACACCATATTCTACCAACGGAGTTACAGAAACACCAGTTCCTAAATTCCCAACCACATATTTAAAGGTTTAGAGTCGGTATAGACGTTATGCACAATCTACATAGTCACTTCAAAAGATTTTAAAGTTCTGCCATCTTGTGGTGGTGGCTAGTATTACTCATTTCCTGCTGGCTGAAGCTGATGACAGAAGAGGTGAATAAAAACTAAAGGGGGTGAGTTAACAGCTGTAAGTGAGACATCACACTGTAAGAGATTTCTCATGGCTGAATTTTATGGGGAATTTCCTGTGCCTGGGAGGGCTTTGGAAAGCTTCATTCCAATAGAATGAGTCACATCTTACAATTTTTTAAAAAAATACTGAAGAATATTGTATTACACTGTCTGGGCCAAACTTATCTGCTCTATGTGTACGTATTATATTTGGTTATAAAATTGGGGTTACAAATATAAAGAAATGGTGCTCAGTCCTGTTAATGGAAAGTTTAGTTCAGTGCAAAATTATTTTGGATGACACAACAGAATATGATGTCGCTCACTAGTGCTTCTGTTTTAAGTAAATACATTATAAACAATACATTAGTGCTTTAGTATTGTGACATTTCTGAGTAAAACTCAGTAATATTGAGGAAGAAATAGTGGGTGGGGCTTGATTTTAGTTCACATCCTCACCATCTCTAGTCCATAGAAGACTGACGTGGAGGGTATTGTTTTAAAGATTTTAAAGACAAACATTTTTCTGAAGATTAAATTGTAGGCATTAATTGACTAGTAATGTGTGAAAATCCACTCCACTTTCCTAAAGCACTGCAAACCATTAAGATTTCAGTTATCTATTTCTGAATACTGAGCCAAGAGGTTAATAAATGGTCTTTACATTCTTTCTCTGCTGAAAAGAACATCCTAAACCAGGTGAATCTGGTATTCAAGTTTTAGTTGCTCTGATTTCTGGACATTTGGCTGATTTCAGGGAGGTTTTGGGCAGTTTAGTCAGTCAGGCTGTTATGGAATAGGAGTGAATGAAGTAGGGTAGACCGGGTACAGTTGGTATACTTTTTGCTTTTTCCATTACCACACCAAAACTAGGGACTGAAAAGAAGAGATTTTTTAATATGACAATTCCTTTACTTGTCTACTAAAATATTAATAATTATTAACACCTATAAGTAGGTCATATTTGCCAAAATTAGCTCATAAAGACAAGAAGAACTTTTTTTTACCAGAGTACAGTTGAGACACGTCTGTAATGCTGTTAATCTGCCTGACCAATTCATTGCAAATGTCAAATACCTTTAAAAATTAGAATTCAACACTTTTTATTTCCATTCTGTATTTTATTTGATTATTTGTTTAGTTTAAAGTAGTTAATTTGTAAAACATTGTACAGTAAGTGCAAACACTGATACAATATTTATTTTACAATATGCCCTATTATCCTTATGTCATTCATGTTAGAAAATATGTCAATAAGAAGTAGACAGTTTAAATATCACAAATCAAATGTTTTCATTTGCATTGTACATTGTCTGAATGTGGCTATTAACTGATCTTATTACACGGCTTCGTGGAATACTCGATTCTGATTGGT
>SCHK01422927.1:5332-17248 GCA_004124795.1 Poropuntius huangchuchieni | reverse complement strand
GGGGGTGTTCTATGGCCCCTTTAATTTAGTAACACACGTGCACATACCTGCCAATGTGTGTGATATGAGTTCTGGCATCAGGTTTCACCTCCACTCCATTTTTGTACCAGATGCCTTTCACATTCTCATCAGAAACTTCACATTTGAACACAGCCTCCTCTTTGGCCTTCACCGTCAGGTCAGCAATGTTTTGATAGACCTCTAGCTGTTTCTCTAAAGGTCAAAGGTCAAAGAGAACACTGTCATTACACATGACAAAAAACTAATTATGGATGCTTACCACATTACACCACATAAGCTATTTTAACATATGTTATCATGACTAACTAAAACGTAACATGGAAATACCATGTTTTTGCATGTAACATCATAGTAACATAGAAAAACCTTTTAAGTACCTTGATGTAACATGTAAACACCGTAGTTTGTAAATATAGCTAGTAAATGTTCAGTACCCACAATATTGACATCTGATACTGTACCATTTTTGTAAGGAATTTAGGCAAGTTAAAATTGATAAAATGTTAATAAATAAAACAAAAAAGTTATTACATATGCTATTAATTACATCCAAAAAGAAAGTTTTTGTGTACATAATAGATGCGTGTGTACTGTGTATATTTATTATGTATATATAAAGACACACACATACAGTATATATTTAGAAAATATTTACATGCATATATTTATATTAATCTAATTTTCATTATACATATATATATATATATTTAATATATAAACAGAGCATATTTTTCTTACATATATACATGCATATATGTGTATTTATATATACATAACAAATATACACGGTACACACATATATATTATGTACACAAAAACTTTTATTTTGGATGTGTTGCCCAGCACTAAAAAAATGCATTAACTTTTTATTTTTAGAGCTTGGCAAACCCTGGTCACCATTTGCATTCATTGAATGAAAAAAGAACAGCATGAACATCCTGTCAGTTGTGGTTTACAGAAGAAAGAAATCATATGGTTCTGCAACAACATGTAGGTGAGTAACTGATTCATGTTTGGATGAACTATCCCTTTAAGATAATAAAAAGAGGTTGGGTAAAGAAAGATGGGCTGGTAGAGTTACAGTATTACTGGGCAGCTTTTTTTTCTTGGCACCTCTTGTACTTGATCAAAAGCCCAGACAAACTGGTAGCAGACATACCTGGGTATCAGTTTGCTTTTAAAGTGCTATACATGCTTCAAGACTCAGAATAGGAAGACAGAGGGAGTAGAGAGAGTGAGAAAGAGACAGAAGCAAACAATAAAAAGAAAGGGAATGAGTCATAAATCTTTCTTAGATGCTATTAAAAGAGAGGGACGGAGCGGTGTGTGACAATGACAGAAAGAGAGAGTGAGGGAGGAACAGACAGAGTCACCTGCCCTGTTAAAATATATGGGTCAGGCGGTCTAACAATAGCTGGCATGTTGGCATTGTGAATGTTAACCTTGTACAGAAATGATGGTGGCCATGTTTTCTAAACTGACGAGAGGTGAAGTTTGAAAGACATGGCCATGAGTGTGAAAGTCTGCAAATATAGGAGGACTTGAAACTCTCCAAATTCATATATTTACCTTGTACCATGAGCTCTGCTAATGATTGCCCTCCATTGGTTTTCACTCTGTAGTGTCCACAGTCCTCCTTGGTCACATCATTAATGATAAGGAAATGCTTACAGCCATCTTTCTTGAAGCGATACTTGAACGACTCATCTCGGGTAAGTTCCACTCCATCTTTCTCCCTGTACAGGTCAGAAGTTTGCCATTCATAAATATCTGTTGATGTTTAGGTCAGAGTCTCATTGAACTGCAATTCACTATTCATATAAACAGGCCTATATGCAGCTGAAAAAAAAATATGACAGAAAATATGTTAAATTACACAAAGAAGAGTTCCAAGAAGATTTGCACCTAAACAAGAAAGAACAAAAACTTTTCTAAAGATACTGTCATGGCTAACAGTATTATGGCAATGATGTACTCTAATAACAACTTCTAAAATGCAAAGCTTGATTTATGAGCATTACTGCAGGGTAGTGGGAGCAATTGAGATAAGTCAAATGGCTGACATAGTAAAGGACTAACAATTTATATTAAGTTGATAGCTGCTAATCTTTTCTCATGCACGCATAAGCTTTTACACCGACCCCCAAGCGATGCAACTCTATATCTATGCCGATTAAATCCAATCAGTTTAGACTAAAGACACAAAACCACATTATTACGCTTGTAATATAAAGTCCTACATCGTAGCATTCCAGTACTAGGAACAGTATCTACTTTTGCCTTTCTCTAATCATGAAAGTCATCCACTATTCAAGAGAGGTGCCATAAACCGCCAGTGACTTTCTCATTCCATTCTAGGACACTTGTGAGGTGCTAAAAGGCTGCTATGACCTTTTCCAGGCACTGATCATTTACAGCCCAGGGTGATATAGAGCCTTGGCTACAGCTATGGCAGAACCAGCACTCACTCACGCACCACCATCTGTCAGTCAGTGTGACTCACCCAACCAGCCAGCCAGCCATGCTAAAAGAAACACATATGCCATCTACTGGACATCTGTGGAATGCCAGGACTCTGACTCATCCAGCACAGCTTGAGAAATGGTCACCTTTTCGAAACTCTCCTCTGGTGTTGTTTGATATCTTTGGTGAACTGCAGTCTAGTACAGATGTAAGCTTTTCGTGCTCATTATGGAAGCACTTTTTTTTTAAATTATGTCCTGGAAAATGTGTTACTACTAGTGTGTGCATGTTGACAGACCTACCATTTGACTTGAGCCCCCTCTTCAGACACTTCACACTCAAACTCTACTCGTTCTCCCTTCATAACCATCTGATCCTCTAGGTTACGTACGATAAGAACAGGAGGCTCTGAAGGCAGAGAGAAATAAAAAACAAAACTGCATAAACAATATAGCTAAAAATATTTAAAATAATATCAAATATTTACTGGTCTATAACATTTTATCTTAGTTTAGTGCAAGGTAATCACCTTTAACAAAGAGCTCAGTGACGGTCTTCTCTTCTCCAATCACACACGTATAAGCAGCATCATCTGCCAGAGTACAGTTGTTGATCGTGAGAAAGCGTTTGTTGCCTACACTCTCAAAGATGTACCTGTGGGAAGATGAGAAATTGTTTAGTAGCAGATCCAGTTTTGTTCTCTAGATGGGGACAAAGCATTACTGTTGGAGAGGCTCTTCCAAACATACATTAACAATACATCTCAGAAAATTAACAAAACACTTGTTTAATGCGAAAAACCTTGATATGATGACAATATAATGTCAGAAATATTGTGGCAAACAAATAATAGACAATTGTACAAATATGACAAGACTCGCTTTAAAATTCTTCACAAGATGTATTTTTACAAAAGGTTTTATTTAACTAAGGTTACTGAAAAATATTATTAGCCACTGAGGATTGTTATTTGAGTCCTTAAACATCTGACAGCCTCCACCCGTTGGCACAGCTGACTTCTGAGTTTACAGAGCTGCTATGTATTCTTGGAAAACTGTCCCTGCATATTCATAGTCAACAGGCTGTTTGAGACATCTAACCCCACAGAGACAAGCCTTGAAGTTGCTGATTGTGTTTAGGCTGCGTGTTGTCATAAGCATGCTGTTGAATGCCACTCACTTGCTAGGGTTGACAGCGGAGAGCAGGAAGAGCAGACCATCCATGCATAAGCACACAGTGTTGCCAGACGTCAAAAAAATAGAACAGAATCAAATTCATTGTAATCCTTTCCATATACTTTAGTATTTTGAGAATGTATGTGACTCAAACATGTTTTTTTAACAGTGAAAGGACCTAAGTAAATACCTTCCAGTTGGGTGTATCTCTTGTCCATTTTTTAGCCATTTAACCTCTGCATCTGGATTGGCCACTTCAATTTGCAGTTTGATCTTGTGTCCCTTTTCGACTTGGTAGGCTGGGTCCAACTTTCTCAGAAATGCTGTGGTTAAAATAAAGATAAGTCACCACTATTAGAAAGAAATGTGCTTCACATGAGCATGTTAAAGAAGTTTTTTTATTGATCAGATCAGTTTAGTAAAGTAGGAAAGTATAGTTTGTTCTAATCCATTTAATATATCTCACCATCATCATTGCAATTTGACCTATTGCTAACGGTCAAATTAGTAAATGACATACAGTGCCTTGCAAAAATATTGACACCCCTTTGTTGTCTTTAAACATTTTATGTTGTTGACTTATGTAAGACTGCTTTAAAATGGCCTTTTTCACATCAATCTACACTACACACAATATAATGACAAAAAAAATTTGGACAACTTTGCAAATTTTTATTAAAAATAAAAAAAACTGAAATAAGTACTATTCATACCCTTAATTCCGTACTTACTGTAGCTGAAGCACCTTTACAGACACATCTTTTTGGGTATGATGCAACAAGCGTTGCACCTCTGCATTTGGCAATCATCTGCTGTTCTTCTCCTCACCTCTTCACCTCTCAAGCTCTGTCAGGTTGGATGGGGCTGATTCCAGGTTTCTCTAGAAATATTTGACTGGGTCCAAGCCCAGACTCAAGGACATTCACAGAGTTGTCCATAAGCCACTCTTGCTGTGTGCTTAGGGTTATTGTCCTGGAAAGGTGAACATTCTGCCCAGTCTGAGGTTCTGAATGCTCTGGACTAAGTTTTCATTAAGGCTGTCACTATATTTTGCTGTGTAGAGCTTTTCTTCTACTATGATGAGTCCCTCAGTCCCT
Organism: Poropuntius huangchuchieni; assembly: GCA_004124795.1. Taxonomy (NCBI): domain Eukaryota; kingdom Metazoa; phylum Chordata; class Actinopteri; order Cypriniformes; family Cyprinidae; genus Poropuntius; species Poropuntius huangchuchieni. Next base: position 12,492 of record SCHK01422927.1, on the reverse strand, counting down.
GCTGATGAAAAACACCCCCACAGCATGTGGCTGCTACCAGCACACTTTACTGCTACTGTGCAGGTGATGAGCAGAGCTGGTTTCCTTCAAACATGATGCTTGGAACTGAGGTTCATCAGACCAGAAAATCTTGGTTCTCACCTTTAGGTGGTTTTTTGCAAATTCCAAGTGTGTTTTCATGTGTTTTCACTGAGGAGTGGATTGAGTCTAGCCACACTTCCATAAAACCCAGATGTTGCAGTAATATCTGTATCCCATCTCCATACAGTATATGGAGCTCAACTAAAGTTTCCATCAGCTTCTCGGTCAACACTCTAACCAAGACCCTTCTCCATCGATTGCTAAGTTTGGCCAGGAGGCCAGCTCTAGGAAGAGTCCTAGGAAGAGACTACATGCATCTGTGAACCTTTAACGCAGCAGAATTTTTCTGAACTCTTTCCCAGATTTGTAGCTGAAAGAGTCCTGTCTCTGCACTCTACTTTATTTATTTATTTATTTTTTTATATGGATTTTCAGCTGTTAGACCTTTTGATGAGGGGCTGTGCCTTTCCAGATCATACTGATTCAAGTGAATTTGCCACAGGTTAACTCCTTCTGAAGTGTAGTAACACATACAACCAATATAAATACTCCTGAGCTAAATTTCAAGTGTACCAGAAAAGGTTTTTTTGGGTTTTTGTTTTTTTTGCTGTGTTATTGTGGTGTGTGTGAAAGCAGTTTAACATAAGGCAGCAACATAAAAAATAAAGGGATATGAATACTTTCACAAGACACTGTATATATGTCACTTATGTGGCCTGTACAGTTAACAAAGTTCAAAAGGTTTCAACAAACCTGCACTTTTCTTCTCTTCTTTTTTCATTTTTTTGAGTCTCTTAAGCATCCCCCGCAGGTCTGTGATTCCATACTGGAAGGCGATCTTTTCATACTCCGATGGTGGAGCCTTCTGGAGGATTTCCCATACATCTACCTCAGGCTCTGTGCTCACATGAACAGCTCTGCGGACCCACAACAGTGGATAGAGTTTGATCAGAACAGGCCAATCAAGTCCAAACATCTTATATCTTCACAATGTTTTGGTATTGATTTAAATGTTTGTTAAAGGAACAGTTCCCCCCAAAATGAGAATTCTGTCATTATTTACTCAGCCTGATGTTGTGTCAAACCTATACCACAAAAAAAGAAGATAATTGAAATGTGGGTTTCATCTATACAATGCAGTGAGGTCCAAAACAGCAATGGACTCCACTGACTTTCACTGTATGGATAAAACTGTTTTTTTTTTTTTTTTTTTTCAAATATCTTTGTGTTCTACAGAAGAAAAATAAATCATACAGGTTTGGCACAGTATAAGGATGAGTAAATGATGACATTCATTAACCATGTTAGGTATTGATTCAAACTCTATATTAAAGTATAGAAATGCAATTTACCATGGCTAATAAATGGGATACGTGTTATTAAATAGATTTTTTATTCTGTATGTTTAAAAGAATTCTTACCTTGGGCCAGTTTTTAAGAAACTGCTGTACTTATGTAGAGGCAGAACCCAAGCGTCAAGCATGGTAAGACAAACCACAGCAGATTATTGCACATTATCAAGCTCTCAGATCATATAGCAATGGATTGTTAAACCACCAAGACCATTTTACTATTCATATTTTATAAAGGCACTTAAAGCATGCGGTGTAAACACATGCCGAGTCATTGTGGCCTAGAAACTTCCTCCTTATTTAAATGTTTTATCTTCAGGTGCCTTTTGTGTTTATTAAACTCAAAGAGTTAGAAACTATTTGTGTGAACGTACAGTGTTTACTGACATAACCAATTTGCTATGCTGTCGTGTCAGAGTCAGTGAATGTGGGATGAATGCGTAGGATGTGAAATGGCGTAGGAATCGTGAGAGTTCTAGGTTTATTAATATGATTAATTAGGAGTATATGAGTAATGACGAAGGAGTTTGCTAAAAATAATTCAAACGTGACTCTGTCTATCTAGTTCCAAGTGGGTGTGCTGTCTGTGGAGTGGAAAAACCTAGAAAGACTAAAGTTGGCAATCAGTGGCTGATTAGGAGAGAGAATAATCAAGGTATCGCACACACACTCGGCAATACAACACTCAACATTCCTTCATGCACAAGCAGTCAGTTCAGTGTGACTCACTCTCTGAACATGGAAGTGGAACAGCCACACAGGAGAAAAATGGGGAATAAATTATACATAGATGAGCCCAGAAGGAAAAAAATCACTCATTCACACCATATGTACATATGGTGGAGTTCAAACAGCTGAGAACATTTTATAAAATCTTGGATTCAAAGTCAATTTTTAGACATCAATTTAAAAAAAAAGCGATGTAAAATGAATAAAATATTTTAGATTTTGTTAGAGACAACCAAAGTTACTTTAGGGCATCTAAATACATGTAAAGTCTTTGATTCAACTATTCAAAGGTCACTAATCAAAAATTTGTGACACTAAACATGTAAACTCGTCTGTATAAATGTTAAGTGTTATTGCTTCCATTGAAGAACAAAATGTACTCAGAATCATGTTAGCTTGAGTGCTGATGTCTTTAAAATTAAATTATTTCAGTGCAACTTTTGACTTACATTGTTCACTTAAAATATTGCATTTTCAGTCTCAGATTTTAAATCCAAGTTTTAAAGAGGCAATGAATGTATCTGATGAATTAGATCTCTAAAAACTCACCTCTTTTTCAGTAAAGCACTGAAGTCCAGTTCTCCGGAGTCTTCACCTGCATCTGTGCTACTGTAGGAGAGGAAGAAATCACCGACCACAAAACATGAGCACACAGAACTGTTACATTCTCCCTTCATTGTAAGGTAGGTACATTTTCAAAATAAGTAAAACAGCTTCTGTAACATTAAAATGCAGTCATCTATTAAAAACTGAAATGTATTTAATTAATTATTTTGTTAAAGAACAGAATATCAAGTATGTTGATGCAAAAGACATGTTCAGGAGGTATTATTTTCTATAAAACATATAGAATGGATGAACACTACTGTTCAAAAGTTTTGGGATCGGTAAGATTTTTAAATGTTTTTGAAAAAAGTCTCTTATGCTCTCCAAGGCTACATTTTTTTTATTCAATTTATTCCTGTAATGGCAAAGCTGAATTTTCAGCAGCCATTACTCTAATCTTCAGTGTCAGTTTATGTTGATTTTGTGTTCAAGAAACATTTATTATTTATTTATTCATTTATATTATTGTATTGAAAATGCATCTTTGCGAAATAAATTCTTTTAAACACCAAAAAAAAAGTTTAAAAGCTCTTTTTGACCTCAAACTTTTGAATGGTAGTGTATACTGACACAAGAACATATGGGACAGGTGTGTAGATGCACAAACAATACATGCACATTATACAGACATCATTACTGAGGCAATAGAAACTGGAACAGAGCTGTGCTATACTGTTTTTGAACACACATTGTTGGAGGATGTCAAAGATGATGGTTAAAAACACAGAAATGCTGATGTACAGAAGAAATCCATAGCAGACACTCATTATGATCACACGGCTCTGTACATATCAAAGACCTAGGCAGCTATATAGATTATTATTATAAGGCAAGTGATCATCTCGATCCTTCTTTCATCATCTTGAGTCTTCTTTCTGATCTGATCTGATTTCTATTTTAAGGATTTATATGTATGACCAAAGATGAACTTTCTTTAAGGAACTTCTTAAAGACATGAAGAGGAGCAACAAAAGAGACGCGTCACTCAAAGTTTGTGCAGCTAGTTCCACTGATTTTAACATGGTGTCAGCCAAAGTTAAGAAGTGCATTTTCTGTTATTACGTTTCAAATATCCAGAATTAAAGCATTTCAAAACAGTCACGGACAAACGCAGTGTCTGATTAAATTGGTGGCAGCGTTATTAGTGTGATCCTCTAATTTTCTCACTCCTAATCAGTGTCTGCACTTGAAAAGATCAGTGGACAGGGAAATCATATTCACTTTAAGGCCCCCTGCCTCTGATACACCAGTAATGAGTGTTGGGAAATTGCCCTTCTCAAAAAAAACAAAAAAACAGAGAAAAGTGTGAGAAGAGACGGAAGAAGAGAACAGAAAGGAAATGAGAGTTTGCAAAGATCCTTGGAGAGTGAGTCATAAAGCGTCAGCAATGACTAATCACTCTCCTTAGATGTTGGCAGACAAAGGGAGAAGATTGAAAAGGACAGAAAGAAAAGGGCAAGCTATAACAGATGACTGACAGAGGGACACGGATGGACACTGAAGGACTCAATGAACTCTTTTTGATGACAAATCAGAGGGTTTGGTTGGGTAAAGACAATGACTGTGTGAATATATCCCCGGCTGCTGCAGCAAACCCCTATAGCTACCTGCCAGGTTCTCCCATCTTCTTCTTACCACCTGCACTGGTGCTCCTGGGTAATCAGCAGTTCCAAAAAGGGTTAATGTAATATACAAAATGTTAAATCCCAAATATGGACTCAAATGCTATCTTTACATAAAAACAAACCACATAAAGAAGCGCTAGGATCTACGCACACAAAATCATGTCATCAAACCCCACAACATTCAAGAAAGCAAACAAACCAGGTAAACACTTTAATATGCTGCGAAATGGCATGAGTGCTCATGCTGGCCTGCATGAGTAATCATCAAAATTTTGTGATGCAATTGTTTAAGTGAATACTTTGTAGTTCATTAAAAACACAAAAACAAATACTCACGTGCGTCTAAATGCAGTGCGAATATCGAACCCATCTGTTGTACGAGCCTCTGGAGTAGAATGTACACAGTGAAAAGCACATATTACCAATTCATTTCATATAGTTATCAATTAAGACTTATTCATGCATATAGTTCTTTTTATTACCATGTACTCCCAAGTCAAAATTGCAGCTGTCAAACTTGTCTCTAGAGGACACCTCACAACGATAAGCTCCAGCAAAGTTGGCTTTAGCTGCAATGATATGCATCTCAAAGTTGTACACCTGAATAGAAAAAGGTTAATTTTGCTTCTTTTTGACTTTCAAGCTTTTCTAAATGTATATTGAGATAGTATATTACATAACTGTTTGGGATTGACGGACCTTAGTGTTGCGGTCATAGTGCTCTTTGAGTTGCAGGTGCTTTCCTGACTTGCTGGCCAGATCCATCCACTTTCCTTTGAACCATTTTACTGTGGGCTTCTTCAGCAGAGATTCACCACACACCCGAGCAACAAAAGTAATGTTCGCGCCTACATTGAGGAACAGATTGGAAGAAAAATTATATTTCGTATGTACTATCCATTTTTTAGTGAGCAGAGGCTCTGTTACTCACCTACATTTACCTCCCCACTTTGAGGCTTTTCAGTGAAGAGACCAGTAAGGTCCTGCCTTGTGTCAGGCTGATGACTCTCAGGCAGACCTTGAAGAACAAACAGAACAATAGGTTTGTAATCCAGTCATTTTTAATATTTGGAAATGTCTAATAGTGTTTTTGTCTTCACCTTCAGGTGCTGAGCCATCAGACACGTGTCCACTGGTGTCTGGTGCTGAGCTTCCAGTAGGTGCTGGTGGAGCCTCTTTAGGTTCTTCAGGCTTAGGTTCTGCAACTGCAGGGTCTGGGGATACAGCTTTTTGCGGTTCCTTCACTGCAACAGTGGAAAAAATCCTTAAAATGGCATTCTGGCAGATAAAAACTAGTGATATTCACCCATCTGGGTCATAGAAGTTTCCCCTTTCACTGCTGATGAATGTAAGTCCCTAAAGCCTTACTTCCACATCACTAATTTATAATTCATCATTCCTGCATCTATAAAAGGAATTACATATCACAAAAAAAAGGGTCTAGGTCAGAGCAAGATGCAAATTTTTCAGCTCATGGGGCATATAGCGTTTTAAACTTAAAATACTATTAATGAATATGCTTTTGCTTGCAGTTTTGTTCTCATAGGCCAGAGTCTTGCTTTTCATTTTCCACTGTGTCTGAATAAATGGCTCTAAATACTTGACTAATAACCATTGACTGAATCAATGCTGTTAGAGACTTAAAACTCCTTTTAATCCCTATATATCCAAATAAAACACAACATTAATGGAGGATATGAAACATTGGCCATATATTGTGACAGGTGTGCTATGAAAAATTGCACTAATATTATTATAATATTATTATGTTACACTGAACCTTCTGTTTCAACAAGGATAATTGTGTTGCTTTTTTCTGAGGATTATAGCTTCATTAAAATTAAGATTTATTAAGCTAGCTATTCCTCCGGTATTTAATTTAACCCATATATTTTGTCCAATGCCTAACAGGATCACAATCTCCATGAATGAACACTGAAGGGCATAAATGTTTTAAGTGAAGAACAGCCATAAGAGTTCCCAAATTCCATAGCAAGCTGAGAAATCATTACAAATGGTGATAACATGCTCTAAAAAAGTGCTTTAAAAGGCAACCAGTTGTGAGAAAAGTGAATTGGAAATGAGAATCGGTTGTGGTGCTCCGTGACTGGTTTACAAATCCAAAATCCAAAGGTGGGCTAAAAGTGACTTAAATACAGGAAGATGTGAGTCATCATCCAAACATTACCCACCTTCTGATTCTTTTATCTTTAAATCAAATTTGACCTTTGACACCCCAGCAATAACAGCATATCCCACTGCGTCCTCCTGAACTATATTGTTTATGGTGAGAGAGTGCATATTGCCCTCCGCTGAGATGGTGTATTTGTAACTGGATGCAATGTCCTTGGAGTCTCGCTGCCATCTCACTTTTACATCAGGCTTCTCAGTCTCTGCTTCAAATATGACCGTTGCCCCAATCTCAGCCGTCTGAGTCTTTGGTTTCTTGGTGAAAGCTGAGACTGAAGGAGTGAGGAAGGCAGGGTAGGTCAGAAGGAAAAGATGCATTTCCAAAATCTCCACATCACGTTCTTACCTCTGAAAATGTCCTGCCCTGACCCCGTTTCCTCTCTAGCCTCTCCAATATCACATAATTTAAAAATGCCTGAAGACTATGGCCTTATGCTGAGATGTTGTTTAGAAATGCAAGAAAACAAAAAGTCTAATTTATATTTACAATATATAATTTTGGCCACCAAACTTAGAAAAGTTATTACATAGCTGGTCAGGATTAAAAATTGAAGACACACTCCACTCGTATTGTTTT
>SCHK01422897.1:0-10866 GCA_004124795.1 Poropuntius huangchuchieni | reverse complement strand
AGACGGGAGAAGTACGTATCAACTCATCTAAGTTGAGGGAATAACAGTGGACTATGGAAAAATGGTAACATTTTCCTTTAATTGTATGGGCAAACAATGATCAGAAATATTCTTCAAAAATATCTTCTTTTGTGTTCCACAGAATAATGTTTGGAACAACATAAGGGCAAGCAAATGATGGCAGAATTTTCATTTTATGAGTGAGGAATAACTGTTCCTTATCATAACACATGCCTACACCCTATTCTTCTTTCCCATTTATTACCCCCTCATTTATGCCTCATCCCACTTTCTTTCTGGTAGTAAAAAACTCTCTCAGTCTTCTCACCTCCACTTGTTTTACCCTCTCTCTCTGCCACTATCTCTCGTTTTTCTCGTATTTGAGTCTCTCTCTATCCATCCTTCTCTTTCCACTCTCTCTCTTTCGTTCTATCTCAACCCAAAACCCCTGCAGTGGTGTACTCCCACCCACTCGTACCGACACTGACACACAGAGACGGCTGTGTGTGTGTGTGTGTGTGTGTGCGGACAGCATTGCTCTCCCATCGCCACAGACAGGGTGACTTCAGCGGGAAGGAATGCTCTCTCCTTCTGCTCTCTCTATGACTTCCTCCTTTTCCCAGAGCCTCTGCCCTCCACACAGCACAGAGAGCACACACGCTATGAGGACGGCACGGGACGGACACACGCACACGCACACGCACACACACACACACACACACACACACAAAATAGACAAATTTACAGGAATAAGTTACATTTATAAATACTGAGAGAAAACAGTTATTTTGTAATATTATTTCACAGTATTACTGTTTTACAGTCTTTTTTTTTTGATCTAATAAATGCAGTCTTGATGAGCATAAGAGACTTTCTAATAAAACATTAAGATCTTACTGACTACAAACATTTGAACATTTGTGTATATGTAAAAAGCCATAGGGCTATAATAAAACAACAAACTAACTGAAATTTTCCACAATTTTACATTCACAATTTTTATTTATTTTGAGGCAGATAATTGTATAATTTCCAGACTACCACTTTTGATGCATGTTGGTCATCACTAAACATTCCATAAGAACAGTGTGACAGTATTTTAAGTAAGACTGGTGCAGTAGTCTTGTTAAGAAACACCACAAAAAGGATTTCTTATAAACTGTCGCTATGCAATAATATTTCTCAGTAGTTTGAAAAGGAAATTAATTTTTGTTTTTAGATAGATTTTCCAGTATTTTTTACACCCCTGCTTGACAGTAGTTGGGATTTTGAAGCTATTCACTTAACAAATCTTTAAACATAATAGAATAAACATAAAATTAAAACTTTTGGTGAAACCCAAACATGCACTCAGTTTCATTTGAACTTTCCAGCCTTCTAGATCATTTCTAAATGTCCTATCAATGTCTGTCATGTCACTGACTCGACACGCTGTCCTCCAAGCATCATCTCGTTCTCCTCTCACCCATTCAACACAATCATTACGGGATGGTGGCTATGCCCTTGGTGAGACCGTTTGCTGTGTGCAGTCAAGGTACATTGTTTGACCTGCCTTTTCTCCTCCAAAACCCATTCTAATGCACCAGCAGCAATTAAAGACTTGAGCCCAGAGCCGGCGTAGTCAGTCATTAATGAGGATCGATGATGGATCCAGTGGTGTTCAAAAAGGAAGAGGTCTATCTCCTGCCCCACATCTTTTTCTCTGATGTGGTAGCATTATGGGCATTGCGTCTTGTTTGTATTGTGAAATATTACAATCTTATTTCTGATAGCAAGGCTGAATTTTCAGCAGCCATCACTCCAGTTTTCAGTATAACATGATGTATAGAAATCATTCTAATATGCTGATTTGCTGCTGAAGAAACATTTCTTCTTCTTATAAATGCTGAAAACAGCTGTGCTCTTGGAAATAGAAATCTTTTTTAATGTAAAAGTCTTTACTGTCACTTTTAATCAATTCAGTGCATCCTTGCTGAATAAAATTATTAATTTCTTTTAAAACAATCTTACTACATGGTAGTAGACATCATCAAAATGCATCTAAGATCCTCAAAGTGTATTTAGGTTAATTACTAATGTGTCATTTGTAATGGCTGCTGGTTAATATCCTGTATCGGCTGGGTATGGTGTGCCCTTGAAATATGTGACGTCCTAAATAAACAAACAGCCCAAGTTTTTGAATTAAGGCATTACAAAAGGATTGCGGTTGCAGTTTCGAGTATCTGAATCTCCGGAGTGTATATGTGTATGTGTGTTGGACTGTGTTTTTATCCTCACACTCCAACTGTGTGTGCTTGTGGGGGATTGTTAGTGGCAGCAGGGGGTTATGGGTAGCCCTTTTGATTCAGATCCGTCAATATGAGGAACTTTTAACCCCACAGACAGCAAATCAGATCCTAAAAGGGGAAATCCTGCTTTTATCATACCAGTCGTGTCCTCAATGATATCAACAGGACATCTACATTGGAAATGTAAATTATTTCTTTGTAGTTATTTTTGCAGATTTGTTCAGTGTAGTAGAAGCTGCAGTGTAGTAAAAATGATCATATTTTTTACTAGTTGCAGCACCATTTTCTCAAAATGTTATCTCTAAAAAAATAATATTTTGGCTTTGAGTGCATGCGGTTTAGCTTTAATAGAATAATCATAGATTTGAATATTGCTTGTCATGTGAGTCAGGGTTGTCACTGTTCTCATTATAGTCAAGTATAAAATATGATCAAACAGAAGCACAGTGTGATATGTCACAAGGGAGATGACTGTTACATTTTTGAGCTAGTGGCAGCAGACACAGACTTCAGACATTCAGCAATAGAACAAAAGACAAACACTAAGTACAAAACAACAGAAAATACAAGTATAAATAATATACAGTACAGTATAGAGTAGGGACTCCCAATCTGTTTTGTCAGTTGATCCTCTATGACTGAAATGAATTATCTGAGGCACCTCTTAAGATTTTAAATAATCAAAAATCTTAAGAGCTCTAATCTGACCTTTCACTACATGAGCATTTGACATTCATATTATTTTACTGCCCTCATATAAAAATATTTTACTCCCTTATATTTTTAGAATTTAAATGGATAGGAAAGAACAAAAATTGAATCGATTAAGATATTTTATGGTAATGTTTTTGCAATGTTAAATAAAATGTTTTTTAATATCACTGTCCTCGTGAAATGTAAAATATATTAACTTCTCAAAATGTACAATGTGTACAAGAAATCTATTTATTTATATATTGGTATTATCTAAATGTGGGTCTACTTTCAAAAATGTCTGGTCATTAATTTACATATCTAAAGGGACTCAAAAGTGTGTGGGAAATGGAAAACCCGGAGTGGAGCTGGAATGGAGTGATTACAGAACATTTCAATTTTGAGAGTTTCTCTGCATTAGTCTCAAATGGTTGGCTTTGAGTAAACTGTTGGTGTGCCTGGCAAATTGAAAGCAGATTTAGTTCTGGCAAATCCTTTTAGCCAGAAGGAGTTGTGCGAAGAATCTGTTTTTAGGTCTCTTTCTTTGTCCAATAAATCTGCTCTTCATGTGAACTTGAACTACTTCAATTGCAGCATGCTATCCTTAATGTATAATGACCAGGTTAAACTCACCAGATCGACCCAATTAGCTACATGACGAAACAAAAAAAAAGAAAATTAGAGGACAACCTCAAGTGAAATAACCTTGAATGTTGCTTCACATTGATCTTTGAAATATTAGCTTGTTGAATGAACACAAGTGAATCTGTGAGAATCCAGAATTGACCCTGTTTCACACCAATAACGGTGATACTTTGACCTCAACCCTTGGTCTGGACAACAGTGTCTCAGGTGACCACTTGTTGTCTCATTAGACCGAAACAGCCCAGATGAGACCCACCAGCCGTTCTACAAACCTTCCTCTCGTCACGCTTTCTTTAATTCTTTTCACCTATTCGCTCTCTTCTCTCCCTTTCTTTATTTTCCTTCTCCATTTTCATCCTGGAGGCCCTTCACTTCTGTTTTTCTCAGTCCATTCCCCTCTATTTCAATATATCTGCCACACACCACACGAGAGGCAATAAAAAGAAAAGCACAATACGGGCTGCAAATACATGTATTTATTGCACATAAAAGAGAATAAACAAGAAAAAGCAAAGAGGTAAAACTCAAACTAACAAATAGAGAGTGTGTTTTTTTTGGTAGTATCAGCCTACTTTTATTATGTCCATTTCTCTGTGTGTCCTTTCCTTCTTATTCCCTCTTGCTATCTTTCTGTTTTCATCTGGTTGAATTCAGCCTGAGCCCAACATTTGGAACCACTTCTGGTCCGGGGCGTTTCACACTGAAACACAGCCTTTCCTTCTCCAGAACAGGCTGTTCTCCCTCACTCCATTTCCCTCCCTCACAACACTCCGTCTCTCGCATACACATCCACACGAGCTCGCAGTGCTCTGTTTAGATTCTGTTTATGTTTCTCACACAAAAGCCTCTCCGAACTAGATTGCATGTTCGTTTCTAGTGCAGTGAGTACAGAGATGCGAGAGGCAGGAGGTTTACAGGGATGTGACTCTGCTACGCAGTGAGAGTTCACTGTGTTCATGTTTGCTCCATCAGGCCTCGGCACACTGTGGGTGATGAAATGAACAGGGGGGAAAGCAGATGCTTGGGTCTGGAATGCCTTCTGCAGCCTGAAACAATTTTAGGGTGGAGAGAACGAACGGTCTGAGAGGGATGTATTGACAGGGAGAACTAGGAGGAATGTGTAGTAAAGCCTATATGTTTGTGGTGCGAGATTAGACATTTTGCTCATTTAGTACTATTTTGAACTATTATACAGCAGTATTTATTCATATTTTGAATTACTTTCTGGTAACACTGCAGATTAGAGATCAAACATTCGATATTATCTAAGAGTTTTCTTTCAATAGTTTTAATTATCTGTCATTTTTATTAGTTTTTTCTACAAATCTTAAATCTATTTTTACTTTAGTTTAAGTAATTCTAGTAGTTTAACTAACTTGTTTTAGTTTCATTTTGTACACTGTACATTTTTTTTTCTAAAGTTATCCTTTATTTCAGATTCATTTCAATTACAGAAAACATTTTTTAGTAGTTTTAGTTAACAATAACAACACTGTTTTTCTCAAATTAAAAAAAAGATTAACTTACCCAAAATGAGAATATTCTGTCATCATTTACATACCCTAATAAAGTGCAGTTATGCGGACTAAAGCTTTCAAGCTTCAGAAAAGATGCAAAAGTTCTTTGAAAGTTGCTCATATGAGTCTGTGCCCTATATTTCAAGTCTTTGAAACCGTACAGTAACTTTAAGTGAGTAACAGACAAAGAAATACAAGTCATTATTCAGTGAAAATCTTGCTCTAGCTCCGCTTGATGCATTCATGAGAGAAGTGGCAATGCTGATTTGTGAACAAATCATCCTGGGTTTAATCTTTAGAATGAAGCATTTGATCCGGTTTAAACTTTTAAATGATTCAATTATTCATTTTTACATTTGAATGATTCATTCAAAATTGATTTGAAAGATTGACGTCCCCATTAAATGTGACTGCATTAAAAAGAAATGACCACTTTAATCTTTAGGTGAACTGTCCCTTTAAAAGCAAGTAGATGAAAGCTGTGTGCAGTGTCGTCGGCATAAAACTGCATAAAGAAAAAAGAATCTCTGTCTGAAATAAAACTGAAATTAAACCGGCTTAGCCAAAATCTTGATAACATTAAGCACAATGATACTGCGTCTGCATCATCGGCGATTAAAACTACAATCGCCTGCTTCGTTTACTTATTAATTTTTGATGCCGGCCACAAAGCGAGATAGCTAGCTTAGCATACACCCGACACCTCCGCCCGCTTCGCCTGTGTGGCTGTCGCTTTTGAAATAACAACCCTTTTTCTGCTACACTCAATCACCCACACACATACACACACCAACCGAATCTCTCTCTTTCCCCCCGCTTGCCTGCTCTCCCTCTCTCCCTATTTCTTGCTTGCTCGTTCTCTCTCTTCCATCCACCCCCCTCCCGTTCAGCTTCTATAATTCAAATCCTGTCAGCCCTGTTCCAGACTGCTGGCGCCAGCCTCTCTCTCCAGGAAAAAAAAGAGAGAGGGGAAAAAAAAGCAAAGGAAGAAAAAAAGCTCTTTGAGGGACAAAGCCGACAGAGCCACACACAAACGCACACACACACGCACACACACACACACACACACGCACACGCACACACAGGCCGAAAAGCAGAATGAAGTTTTTTTTGGTTTAAAAAAAAAAAGGCAGCTGTGGGTGGACTTTTCAGGACCCAATATTTTTCCTCTTTTTCCCTCCCTTCTTTTTCCCTTTTTTTCTCTTTTGTTTTAATCTTTCTCTCTCACTCCATTCCCCTCCGTTGCTCACACTCTTTGATCTTTCCACTGCCTTAACTGGTCAATGCTATAAAATCCCACTCTGTGATTTTTTCTTAGCTAGTTTTATTGACCTTTTAAAATGAGTTACAACATGGACAACTTAGGCGAATGTTTTAAACCTGGACTAAACTTCCATTTTTCCATCCACGTTTAATATTGTCTAATTCAGTTTTGGCAAATTGCATGGAGAGAGGGAAAAAGGTCCAAAGTCAAATGCAGAACCTGCCACTGCTTGTCAGCATTTAAACTGGGCTAAATATAGCCCATGAGACCAAATCCATCTATTTCAGGCCTTAATGAGCAGTCTAGTCATGTGACGCAAACAGGCAGAAATGACAGCCATCGTCTGGGTCTTCTCATCAGACTCTCTCCCAATCCCTCACTCGCTCGCACTTGCATGAACTCTCACTTTTGTCCTCCAGGGGTGTGTGCGACACAAACACACCCTTGTTTACTTTAAAAGACAGAGCATCCCAAACACTTTAACACTCCTTCGTAACATCCACTGTACACCAAACGCAAACTCGCGGTTGGAAATTCGTGTTGTTCATTCTTTCTGGAACCATAAGTGACTTTGACTACCACTTCTTCTCTCTTTCTTTATCTATCCTCACACAGACGATGCTGAGCGCTGCAGCCGCTTCTGCGGGACAGGACGACCCCTATGTGTCCTGCTCAGAGACAGAGCTCCCATGAGACACGAGAGAGGATGAATACTCTCTCCTTGCCCCACACCGTCTCTCCCCCAGCCCACCCCCATTTTCTCTCCATCGCCTGGACCGAGTCTGAGGCTGCCACACGCACTGCAACGGTAATTGGAACATAATGGAACATTTTTGCCGACTGAACTGAACCCTTTGCCCCTATCACCTTCTGAACCGCTCGCAAAATAGGCCTACACTCTACGGCCTATTGCGTGCACACACACACACACACACACACACACACCCCTCTTAGTGCTGATTGACCACTTTGGCAGGCATCAAACAAAGCACATCACACGCACTGTACCCTCATACACACCACAAACTGAGACACAAACATATATGGTTTTCAGAGTCTTTTGCAAGAGTTCTAAGAAAGATGCCACAAAAGGAGATGAAATTCACTGGTGGGACTGAGTGATAATCCAAATTTTATGTTCATTTTTAATTATATTTAAATAAAATCCAATTAATTCTACTGCTGATGCGGACAGAAGAATGTACTGTAACACTCTGTACCCCACATTAATATTCAGCACAAAACATACAGTGAAGTCTGATTCCAGAGTCAAATCCTTTTATGTTCTTTTTACTGAATCAAACTGGTTCTTTCAAATGAATTAAAATCACGTTTTTCAATCACTTAATCTAACCTGATGACTGAATTCAAATCAAAAGAAACATTAATAGAACTACTGAAATGATAGTTTCCCCCCAAAGTATTATTATTAGTATCATCATTATTTTAAAAAATGAATAATTTCCTTATTCTGTGGAACAAAAAAGAAAATATTTTGAAGAATATTGGTAGCAAAACCGTTTTGGTGACTAAAAACAGACGTTTCTCAAAAGATCTTTCATATTTCACAGATCAAAGAAAGTCACGCAGGTTTGGAACGGCATGAGGGTGAATCATTTATGACATTTCATCCATTCAAAAATTATTATTAAACTCTTTACGATTTTGTCACACACAGCTATTGCTGTTTTTAAGATTGGTATTATTGAATTGACACAAGAGTTATGGTTGTAGTCTATATATTAGTTTGGAACTGAGTGCATCGTGACCTCTCCAAGCGTCCCACCAACCAACAGCTGAGCCAGAGGTGACGGGAGACCAAGCCTCATCTGGCTCCACCCCTGCCCTCAAAGTCAATTACCCATCATCCCATCAAACTTAGATTACTCTTTCACTGCTGGC
This sequence comes from Poropuntius huangchuchieni, assembly GCA_004124795.1. Lineage (NCBI taxonomy): Eukaryota > Metazoa > Chordata > Actinopteri > Cypriniformes > Cyprinidae > Poropuntius > Poropuntius huangchuchieni. The sequence goes on along the minus strand of SCHK01422897.1, from coordinate 2,557 downwards.
TCGTTCTGATATCCTGTCGCTCCCGTTACAAACCAAAATCAGGGGTCCAAACAGTGCAGCCAAAATATAGTCGGCTCGCAATGTTGTCCCCGATTACAGTCACTTCATTTGTAAATTGGCTTTTACATGGAGCGTATCCCAGCTGAGCCTCCACCAGTCCGTCTCCCTAAAGGACCCCAGTCTCAGACTGGCCACTACATCACTCAGTCAATCAGGGAACCCACCAGGGACACCAAATCGCCTCTTTCTGTCTGTCTGTCTGCGTTTTGCTTGTTCTCTTTCCCTCATGGCACAAAAAGACACACAGAAGGGCTTGAGCGTTTCGCTGTGTTTTGATTCAAAGAGGACACTACAGTGTCCTGTATTTTGCCAAAACAGTTAGGCATTTTGGAAACACCATAGGGGAGTTTACTAAGAATGAATTGTGTAATATATTTGCATGCAATGTCGGAGTTGTTTTAGCAGGAGATTATGCAAATAAGGCAAAGGCACAAACTAAAAAAGTAGTGGTGAATGCAACTCACACTGTACAATTTCAAATCTTCCATATCAGTTTTGAGTGCCTGTTTGCAGACTACTATAATCTGGCAAACTTCACTTGGACTGTACATATTTAAGCAGCACAATGGTTTTTAACATTGATAATTAGAAGAAATGATTTTGAGCACCAAATTAGACTATCAGAATGGTTTCTTAAGGATCATCATGTGACACTATCGTTTTATGAAAATTCAGCTTTGCTGTCACAGGAATAAATTACAATTTGAAACATATTAAGATAGTAAAGACATTAAAGTAGTTTAAATTTTAAATTGTAATAATATTTCACAATACTGCTGTATTTTTGATAATACAAATGTGGTCTTGGTGAGCATAAGAAACTTCTTTGAAGATCATTGATCCTCAAAAATGTGAACAGTATTGTGCATATGAACATACAGTACAGTACTTTCATATTTTTAGATCCTGACAATACTTTCAGATATCCAAATGTTCAAATACCTAAAAAACACAAACATTTCTTTTAAACAATCCATTTAGCACTGTGGCAGGAAAAAAAACTTTTTGTCATGAAATTACCATGAAAGTTTTCAGAAGTGGATCATCCAATCAGGGTTTAGCAACTGTTTTGAGTCAAACACAAAATGACACAAAATTACAGTAGAAACAGTACACCGAGTAATTAGCTATCATCATGACTTGTGTATAGCAGTCATGTTCATTTCTGAGTGATACTAAAATATCTTTCAATTATGAAACGATTTGAATTTAAATGATCTCTCTTACGCGCACACACAACCACCCAGTCTCTTTGTTGACGATTTATCTATTAAACAGTTCACCTGCAGCTTCACATCTCACATTTCTTATGGACAAATTCAAACACTCCACATTTATTGTCCATCTAGCCCTTCGGCCTTGGACGGTCTGGTTCCAGCCCCACCGAAGCTCTTAATAACTGAGAAGGCCAAACATGAGGGCCCATTGGCTGCAGCCGTACCCATCAGCCCCCACCCACAGGCCCCTGGACTAACCCACAGGCCTCTCTGTCTGCTGCTGAGCTTTGGAAACAGCTGTGCAGTCATAACAAGAGTGTGTGCCCAGACTCAACTCATGTTTTTTGTTGCTTCAAAGGCAATCTGATACACCATCCCCTGAAACATGCAGACACAATCACACGCACATGCTTGCCCACATGTATATTCACAGCATGTACAAACAGTGCTAAGATGATACCACTCTTCTGTCTTGCCAAAATCTAAAACCACATAATTAAGAGAAATTATCTTTAAGGTGCACAACATAAACTGGACATCATGGGTTCATTTGAAAATTTTCCTTTTACCTACATTTCTAACTACAAAAAACATACCTATACATATAATTGACTGCAGTTCCTGACTGAAATGAATACTAGTGGCAGTAAAACACCAACAACTTTTAACCCTTTTGATTACGGAGACAGATCATCAATTAATAAAGACATATTCTTTCAAGATTCCTTGAACAGTATCAAAAAGTCTTTTACCATAATGCATGATTTGTAAACCATTACATTTTGAGATTTGTCAACAGAAAACTCTAGCTATAGTACAAGCAAGCTATAATAGCATGATTGCATCCTATTTCATCCGTTGCAATGCGTACAACATAGAACATATTAAAATTGCAATCAAGTTGCCAGTTTCACGTTAATCTGTTATGAATTAAAACTGAGCATGCTTTTAGCACAGCACACTGGACAATTCACTTTGAAAATGTTGCAAAACCTGCAACAAGCAACGAAATGCCATCTTGCAGAAATATCGTCACAGGTGCATTTTTTTCAATGAGCCTGGATGGAAATTGGAAGAGGATACATCTAGGATCTAGGATATCAAAAAGTCTGCAAACATTAAAGGCACAATATGTAAGATTTGTGTAATAAAATATCCAAAAACCACTTGCAGTGTTATATATTTCATGTAGTTGTGTACTTAGGTTATCTCAAAAGTTCTCTAGGATTTGTAAGTTCAAAGAAATTCCAGTTTTAAATAATGAACCGTCCCTGGTCATT
>SCHK01422697.1:11835-37535 GCA_004124795.1 Poropuntius huangchuchieni | reverse complement strand
GAAATACATAAACATCTTGGATGACTTGGGGGTGAGTAAATGAAAGTGAACTAATCCTTTAATGCTTCAGGACTGTCCAAGAACATTTTTATGCATCAACTATAGTATAATTTAGCCATACACCCCTACTATTTTTAAATATCAAAATTAAGTGCAACAGTATCTAGAGAGAGAGAGAGAAAAAAAAAACATAATAATATTGTAGCAACACAAAATAAATGTGGTGTCCAAGCTTAATCTGCCTATACAAAACTGCTGAATCTAACAAACATGTAAACATATACGTTGCTGTGTTATAGACATTTTGCAAAGGCATTTCGTGTAAAATTCAGTAATTAATTTGTAAATGACTAACATTACAAATTCTTCAGTGTCACGTGGTCATTCAGTGTATGCTGTTTTGGTGCTCAAAAAGTTTGTTTGTTTTGTTTGTTTTTTTCTTGTGCCCAGTGTGTTTTGTATTTTTCAGCAGCTATAATTTGTAACATGTTTGCAGTTATATAAATCCAATGACTATTCAAATGACTATTCACAAATGTATAAAATAAAAGCAGTTTACAAAACAAAACTCGCCTTCACTTTTCCAATAATGCAATGTCTTTTTTTTTTTTTTTTGTGTAGTAAATTTTTATTTGTAGAAGGTGATCATCTTATTGAGCTATTATGTATTTATTTTCCTTGGTGCCTTGGTTTTCTGGTATTAAAGGGATACTCCACCCCAAAATGAAAATTTAGGCTTTTTTCACTTACCTCATGTCGTTCCAGACCTGTAAAAGCTTTGTTTGTCATCGGAACACAATGTAAGATATTTTAGATGATGTCCAGGAGGCTTGAGACTGTCCAGTTGACTGCCTGGTATATAACAGTATCAATGTCCAGAAAAGTATGAAAGACATCGTCAGAGTACTCCATCTGCCATCAGTGGTTCAATCATAACATTATGAAGCGATGAGAATACTTTTTGTACAGAAAGAAAACAAAAATAACGTTGTTATTCCACATTTTCGGTAGCGTAATGTCACCATAGCGCCATTTTAGAAAGCAGACGCTGAACGCACATAGCATACGCTGCTCTGTCAGCTGAATGGAAGCATATGTCTTCTACGTGTATTTACGCTTTGATTTGAACGTAAATAGCATATCTTTCCATTCAGCTTCCCTTTAATGAGGTCAGCATCCTTGGTTCATCTTAACTGTTCATCATGACCTTAAATAAGCAGAGAAAACGAATGAAAAACAGTAATTATTCATTTTCATGTAAATCTTTCTAATGTTATTTAGTCACTTCTAAATCTCAGGGATTTGTTAACCAGAATTGCCTGAGACAGAACTTAAAGAACTGTATTAGTAGCTACATTTCAGGATTCATTCACTCACAGTGTATATCCATTAAATCCTACAGTGTTGTGAATACATTACTTCTGTTAAAGCATCATGGTATACCTTGTCGATCCAGTCATCGAAAGCAGACACACGGGTGAAAAAAGTAGGCTTCTTCATAGTGTTACAGCCCCAACTAGACACAAAACTGGCAATACCGTGCTCCTCCCAGATTCCGGCAGATTTCTTACAGTTCAGGGGACCGCAGAGTCACCCTGAGGGATGTTAACAAAAAACTGTTTAACTACCAAATGTCATATATTGTCCTCAAAAGTGTTGAGTGTATTTTATTATACAACAGCTGGTTCCGGTATTTGAATTTGATTGGCTTTGTGCATGGCCAAAGACTATAGAAATACTAAGACGTTTTTGAGATTTCATGATTTCTACTTTAAATAGTATTTGGTCTTGCACTCAAAATAACTGCAACTGAAACAATTGGCAATGTTCTGTCTGAAATTGAAATTACTCTCTATTAACTGTTTGTTTATTGCACCAAAATCATGGATTTGATTCCCACGGAATGCATGAACTGGTGAAATGTACACCTGGAATGATGTAAATCGCTGCATGTAAAAGTGTTTGCCAAATGCAAAAATGTAATGTAGAGTGGAAGAAGGTGAAATGACAAAGATGTTATAAGACAGAGGTAATAACAGGAGGGAATGAGCAATAAAGGCAACCAAAATGGTGCGACAGTACATACCTGCCAGGTCCAGGGCCAGCTGTGGGGCCTGGCTTCCTCTCCATTGATCACACGAGAGCTCAATGAGTGGTTTTCCACACCCAAAGGCTGCAGCAGAAATTCAGAATAAAACCTTTACACCAGGTGAAGATATAGTAGAACAATATCTGTAATTGTTATGTTGCAGGCTAAGTCTCCTGAGCGCTTCTGTTCCACTTCTTGACTTCTTACCACTAGCGATGAGCACTGATGCTAGGATGAGGGCGAATATGTTGACTCGGGTCAGCTGCTGAACACTTGCCCGCTTTTAAACCTTCTCTATTAGTGATGTCACATTGGCCACACCAAATTTTGAAATATGTGCTGCATGAAGTGTTTCACCTGTTTGGCAAGGAAAAAACGATCAGCTGCTTTCCTTGAATCCATTCACATGGCCTTCATGAACAAATCTTTGTCTCAGGGCCATGCACAGGGGGTTGGTCCGGTTGCTAGAGCCACTGCCTCTAGAATTAGAATGTCTAATCAAATTATTGTACCCTATCAGATCTAAAATAAATTCGCTGTTGTTGGCACACTTTGTAGACAAAAAAAATAAAATGCCTTCACAAAAAAGAAGACAGAGCCAGAGACAGAGAAGATATATTTCCCATTATGATCTTGATACTAAACCATATTAGGCCTAATAGTAGGCTTATAAATACTTTAAAAATAATATAAATGTTCTAAGTTAGTTGTTTCTTAGAATATAATATGGATTTATGGTGTAAACTATTAAATGTCTAATACTTATAGAGGAGAGTGGGGTAAGATTAGCATTTTTTTTAAATTATGTGGTCCTCAAGAAAAGGGAAAATGACAAAGAAGTACAATGAAAGTATCGATCCTATCCTATCCTAATGAAGGTATTCCTATCATTTTAAATGATCAGAATGTATCTGACAAAGGGTTCTAAAAATATGGCTCAGTTTGCCCCAGGTAGGGGTAAACTGATCCGAGTCAGTGGGTAAAATGCACCAACTGGGTGTAAAAGGACAATCTGACTGAATCTGATTCAAACCCATGTGAAATACAGTAAATAATAATTTAAAAAGTAATTTAATAATTTCCTTTTAGAAAGTCATATTTCTTTTCATAAAGTTAACTTTAACAATATAAAACCAACCAAATGAAGTTTAAATTTCAATATTAAATGTTTGCATTTGTGAAACAATATGTCGAACACCAAAGCCTTCCTAAAAAGAGTTTTTGGCTATCAGTGACTACAGGTGGAAAGATATATCTGATTATATAATGTGATGAAAAGCATTTTCTGTTTCTTTTCAGAGAAGGATTTGGTGCACAGCAATTACATCTGCTAAAATTTTACTTTGACAAGCCAAAAACAGTTTTTAAAGTAAATGGGTGTCTTCCATTCCCCCAAGTGTTTCTCCATTTCACAGTCTGGCAGAAATTATGGGTGATTTCAAAATACATGGTCACATGACAGTAAAAGAGTACAGTTGCCAAGATACAGGGGGTGGGATCTACTTACCCCATTCTCCCCTATTTCCATTAAAGATGAGGCAGAAGCAGGATCAGAGTGAGAGCTCACTCTTATCAAAACATCTACAATAAACATCTAACATCTTTGGTTTGGCCCACTGCCCCTCAAAATATCTGTGCACGGCCCTTCTCTGTCTTGACTAGTAGCAGCTCCTGACAATAAATATAGGTGGGGCAGATTCTGGGTCATATTGTAGGCTATATTATCAGTTGGTTTTACATTTAACTGCCAGAACATATGCAAAACAGTTTTGACAGAGGTCTAGTGTCCTTGCGTAATTCAGCCTGAGGGTGGCGCTTTAATGTTGATTGGCAGGCTTTACATGCACACCATAATGTAGTATTTATTGTCTTTAAATATTGATTGAGAATGGTACAGGTGTGGGAAAAAATCAGGAAAAGAAAACAAACCCACTTTGATTTTCAGAACAATTAACCGAAAATCCATGAGCGCATGTGATATTTGGGTTGTTAAACAAAACAATGTTGAGAAATGTTTTAGGACCTTAAAGTCTTCAGACAGGTAGATGCTGACTGTGCCGATTGAACACATTTTGGCGTTAAAAGGTGACCGACCCGTTTCAGTAGCAGTACCATGCCTGTGCAAAATTTGCCTGATGTTGAAGGTTTTAAACTTCACTCACTTCCTTTTTTTTAAATCTGGCGTTTGGATACATTTAGTATTTATGTGTTTTCTTGTTGGTGATATTGTATTGTTTTATTTTGATACTATTCTTGTACAGCAAGTTGGCCAGCTTTGGATGTTTTAAAATGTGTATTAGAAATAAATGTGCCTTGCATAAGTTAAAAAAATATTTGATAAATCAATTATTTTTATTTTTTAAAACAGTATGCCATTAGGGCAGGTTGTCCAGTTGAGTTCAATGAACTGCATATTTATTTCTGGGTAATAATGTTTGAAATATTTATATTTATAAAATTTAACANGAGTTCAATGAACTGCATATTTATTTCTGGGTAATAATGTTACTAGAGAATAAATAAATAGAGAGAACTAAACAGCTAGCATATACACAATCAAATTTTAGGTTTGTAATGCTTTTGAAGGAAAGACAAAAAAGATATTGCAGTATTGAACCACTGAGAACACTTAAGATTTTATATGCTGTATATTTAGGGCTATACTTTGTATGACACAAAAAAAATGGCTTGTTATTCATTGTCAGACTGAAAATCATGATATCATAGAACACGTTTTGTCCCCAGCTTGTTTTTTGGTAAGTCTCTATTGATTCAGGTGACCTACAGCAGCTGTTTTGTGCAGTGACCTGCACCTGACCGGTAAACTTATTAAAAACCTAAAATAAGTGTTATCCAGTTACAAAGGTTATACACTGAATTAATTCCAATTTTAATTTTAATCCTAATATTGACAGAAAAACGACCCCTTATTTGTATAGTCAAGTTTAATTTTCCAGTACACTACTGTTATTAATTATCAAAATAAAATGCAACAGACATTGGTACAGCGTTTAGAGAGAGACTACTTAGGAAAAAAACGCAAGAGCCATATAGCTTGCTTATTTTCTACGTTTGTGTATTTCATGAAACGACTAGTTACTAGTGCAACACAAGTGATCTCCAAATCACTAGGTGGCGCTCATGCTATACGGAAGCTCTAGTTTACACTTCAACTGTAGGTTATTTGACTCTTCATTACTCTACAAACAGGGAAAGGACAAATAGAAATTATATACTTTCTGCTGATAACCCTGAAGTCTCATACAAAACTGCTGAATCTGACAAACCTGTAAAAATACACGCTGTTGCTGGAGTGAGGAAGTGTTTGGGCGTTTGGAGCAAAGGTGTCGCGTTACAGTAGTTCATTTGTAAGTGACATAGCATATTCAGTGATTTCTCATTTTTCCAGCCTGAATAATATATTTATAAATCGATCAAACGTATGGACTTGTGTTTAGACTGAAAATAAGGTAATGTCTTTAAAAAGAAGCACAACACGGATCTTCAAACTGTTGTTAAGACCTGTTTTTATTAAACTTAATTTACTGTTGTGCAACACTGATATTTTCAGTTATGACCTGACATAGAGTTCACTTGCTGTTTTAACTATTTACTCAGTCTGTATTTTGGTCAGTTGTGTATTTTCAAATAGATTTTCTCCTAGTATTAAATTATTTTAAAAAGAACTGTGTACAGGTGAGGTGTGGCTCAATAAGGCCATTCTGCTTTATGTCAATAAATTCATTTATTTTCTTCATCTATGTCAGTAACTGTCAGGGTGAAATATGCCCTTGTTCCGGCAACTTGAGCCCACACCAGAGAGAGAACGTCAGAGGAAGAAAAAACGGAAAAATGAATGGACTGAGTATGAGGACGAACCATCCACACTGATTGGCCTTTGTCTTCAAAGCCTAGCCGAGAACATGAAGGAGATGTGGGCAAAAGATTATACCCAAAAATACATGGACCAGTATTTCTTCAGATACGTCATGGGTCCCTTCAGCTCATTACGTGAGTATTGCAAACATACAATATGAGTACATGTGTGGATAAGTGAGTGTTATCTGTGTGTTTCTCGTTCAGCTGGTGAGTTGCTGGAAGAGCTGTTGTGCATCCTGTCCTCACGTAATTTGTTGACACGTGCTGCCCTGCATCTCCTTCTCCTTCCGCAGCTGAGCTGTTTGTCCCTCACATCAGCCTGCAGCCTTGTCAATGCCAACCTCTGCTCTCTTATCCAGATACGCTGCCAGGTTAAACACACACTCCCCTTTCTAACTTTAGTATATTTCGTATTTGCCCACCAGATGCTTGTAAGGCTTCAGTGACCTAATTTGAAGTTAACCATATTAGGACACAAATACCATATACGCCGAGTAGTTCTGAATTTCTGTCAATGAATAGCAATGCCTACAGTGCAGCAAAAGACTATAATTTTTATTTTTAGGTAAGCTTTGGTAAATAAAATACTGTTGTTACACATCATGTTTTCCGTCAGAAAAGTTTACAGTTATTGTGCGGTGACAAAACTAAGATAAAATACATAAAATTATCATGAAATAATTATACAATGATTAGTAAATAGTCAAATATAATGCAGTATTAATATAGTGTTGTAATAAAAATATAAACCTACTGTTTAAAAGATTGGGTTGGTTTTTATGTTTTTGTAAGAAGTCTCTTACGCTGCCAATTTATTTGTCAAAAATACAGTAAAACAGTAATATTGTAAAATATTACAGTTTAAAATATTACTCTTGGTTTCAGAGCCACATTATATTTTAATATGCTGATTAGGTGCTCAAGAAATATTTCTGACTATTGATATTGAAAACAGTTGTGATACTTAATATTTTAACTGGAATGTTTGGGGAATGTCAGTAAAATGCTGCCTTGCAAACATTTTAATAATATGCATGTAGATGTTGTTAGTCTTGCCTGTTGTCAGTACATACAAAGCTCTCACTTTTCTTATGTTCACTTTTTTGTCTCATTCTTGCACAGAATCTTCAGTCTCTGGATCTTAGTGGTGCACAAAATATATCTGCATCAGTGCTGTGTGAGCTCCTGGGCAGCCAAAGTCGTCTCCGTTCCCTCTCCCTTGCTGGGACTATGTGTGATCAGAGAGTGATATCAGTGGTCTGCCGCCAGTGCCCCAAACTGAAACACCTGGATGTGTCCCGTTGCCTTCACCTCACCCCTGCAGGCCTGCTCCCTCTGGCCTACCAAGAACCCCTTGTCAAGAACACAAACATCAGCAGCCTGCTAGCTCTGGATATCGGTTTAGCAGAAAATGAGAGAGATGCGGTAGCTGCAGTTACGTTTCTCCTGCTCAGCTTACCTAGTCTTCAGAGGTTGGCAGTGGAGGGATTGGGACAGGCTTGTGCTCTCATACAGAACAAGCAGTTTGAGGTGACTGAGGAGTTCAGTAGTCGAGAAGGTTTGCCGCTTCTCAAAGACGTATGGGAGAAGCGAATACAGGAAGACCACTTTAAAGACAGCAGTTTACTGTGTGCAGATACTAGAGAGGAAAGTTTTACTTTGGAAGGAAAAATAGATGAATGTTTATCATTAGAGGAAAGTCAAACAGATGATAGAGGCAGTACTGATATAAATGAATGGACAAGGACTTGTGGAGAGGGTTGTGAAAAAGAAGGATGTAGAAGTAGAGCTTGTCATGGAAAGGATAGCATGACAACATCTCTCAGGGATGTACAAGGACTGTCTCTGGATACTTTAGAGGCAGTAGGGAAGGTCTGCCCTGAACTGCATGCCTTGTCTTTGGACTGTCTCCAGAGCAGTGTGGATGATAATGTTGACAGCTTTGAACAGGCAGCAGTTTTAGCCAGAGGACTTGGTAGGTTTTCTGGACAGCTACGCTGTCTTTCTCTACAGTTTGCTGGTCTTCTGTCTGAACTGGTTCCAGCACTTAAAGCCGCAGGCTCACATCTGCTTTCGCTCACCTTGGAAGGCATCAAAGCTGATGGACATATTCCTCTTCTGGAGCTCATTCATGCCTGTCCCAGACTCACTTCTCTCACTGTTCATTTAGACCCACCCAGGAATAATTTGACTGGAGATGATGATGATGAGGAGGAGGAGGGTGAAGATGAAGGCCTTCTTTCTAATCTGCCGTGCATTCCACACCTCCGCTCTTTAACAGTAAAGTAAGCCAAATGTAGTCATTCTTGCTAAACTGATGCACTGAACTTTCCCATTATAATCGAATGTGCTGTTTACCGTTTTCTGATCTGTGTCCCAACAGTTTTTCCCTGGATGAACGACAGATGAAGCCTGCATTGTGTTGGAGGTCTCTGAAGGGAGTGCTGTGGGCACTACTTAGAGGCGCTTCACTCCTTCAGAAGCTCTCACTAATCGCTGTTCCCTGTCGACTGGACCCTGTGTTCAAACTGGTCCTGCATCATCCGGCCAAACCCCTCGGAGCCCTAGACAGTCCCCCACTGCACTGCCTCAGGTCTGTTAGCCTGAACCGCTCAGATATTTCTATGGAGACTATAATGCATGTTGTAAACACTTGTAGGCGCTTGTCTCATTTAGATTTGAGTGGCTGCTGGGCATTGACTTTGAGCAATATAACGAAGTTACAATGCAAAGCCAAAAGGAGGCGCCATATGCCGCAAATAACATGGACATAAGCTGGGAAAAGAAATGGCAATGCTGAGATTGAAAATGAGTTGTATGTCACTATGTGATTTTGTTGATCAATATTTTTGTCTTTCACTAGCGCCTAGAATTTCCTGTTTTATACAGGTATTACAAAAAAAGGTAAATCTAATGTAATTACATATTCTATGAAACTGATATATGAAACAGATTTATAAATTGTCCTTTGTAATTTTTTGTCCATATATCCACATGGCCTGAGATTTAGAATTGTTTACCACAAACAGTCTGTATTTTTGAACCCATAAAAAAGTTTTGTTTTCATTATACACTTTGTCAATTTTTATTATTATTATTATTATTCTATTCTTTTTTTTTTCTTTTTTTTTAGATAAATAGTGTCATGCACTTCGTTATATTAGAATGACTGCTGTTTCTATGCAAAAGTCCCAGGATAAGAGCAAGTAAATGTACTTTTTCATTTTTTATTTTATCACAACCTTTAAACCATCCGCGTTTTTAATGTTGCTGGTAAAGTGTTGGTGCAATAAAATGTTATTTAGCAAACAATAATAATAACACGTGTATCAATAAAATCTTGCACTCTCTACAATTGTGTCGTGTTTATTTATATATTTGTCTATCCACTACTGATTTTGTACGTTATATAACGTACATTGAAATTTGACACTCTTTCTTTACCGCCTCCTTTCACTGGCGTGAAGCCTTCACAATAATATTATGCTCATTGGCCAGTTCACTAGCGCGAACTTATTCCTACAGCAAATCAGTTCATCGGCGTCTCAGAACGTCATAAGCCACGAGTTTGACGTACATATTCGTAAATTCGTTGGCGGGAGGAAGACAGTGCGTGCTAGCTGAAGTGTAATTTGTTTATTACATACAGGACAGTTATGTCTCGAATACTTAACTGTATTGTAGCTGTTTGTCCAGACATGGGAATAGGGAAAAATGGAAATCTGCCATGGCATCCAATAAGACTAAGGTGAGCTCGTATTTGTTGCTAAATTTCCAGCTAATGCTCTGATATACTGATTCAATAAAATAAGAGGTGTTTGTAGTTTTCTGGTGGCCTGTGTCACGAATTTTGTATTTTACAAAAGCTGTAAGTAACGTGTGTAACGTTAACATGTGTAAGCTGTGTGTGACGTTTGCAAATCGAATGATTATTCACAAATGAATAAAATTAAGCATTATGCTAAACATATGAAGAAGGAATTGTAGAAGGAATAATATTAGCTGAAGTTGTAACGTTACCTTAGATCGAACATTTTATGATTGCACAGATCTTTAGTTTAAAGCTTGACCTTTATCCTGGAGTCCGTTGGTAAATAACAACATTCAGCACATTTGCCCCATGAGAGCAAACCCACACATACTGCAATAAAAAAAAAAACCTGACATATTTCTAAACTTGTTAATGTGTAACAACCATTCGCTTTGTCTCTTATCTTTTTAGTAATGAATTCAAGCACTTTCAGAAGATGACCATGACCCCTTTAGTTGAGGGTAATTCTATGCTTACCTTCTTTTTTTTTTTTTTTTTTTTTAGAATTCTGAATTTATGTGTTTGTTCAGAATTAAACTTAAATTTAAACCAAATCATACATTCTGTGTGTCATTGACAGGTAAAAAGAATGTGGTCCTGATGGGCAGAAAGACTTGGTTCTCTATTCCTGCAGCAAACAGACCCCTAAAGAACAGGATCAACATTGTTCTCAGCAGAGAGCTAAAGTAATCCTCTTTTAATGTTTTTCATCTTGTATTAAATCACTATGCTGTATAAAATAAAGTGCCTGTTTCTATCACTCACTACACAGAACAGCCCCAGAGGGAGCTCACTACCTTGCTTCAGACTTTAGTTCAGCTCTCAATCTGTTAGACAGCGGTGAGCTCGAAAAACAAGTGGACCAGGTTTGGATAATTGGTGGAAGTGCTCTGTACAAGGTTGGTAAAATTATGTAAGCCTGTCATATCTTTAGAGAAATTCAGAGAAATGTAAATTTTTTTTTACTAGGGTCTCATGTATAAATAAATAAATGAATAAATGGTATAATTGCATCCAAAATAAATAAAATTAAGTTTTTGTGTACATAATATATGTGTGTGGACTGTGTATATTTATTATGTATATAAATACGCCTACATGCATGTATATTTTTAAGAAAAATATGTTGATATAATGTAATATATAATATAAATTCAAAATTTAAGACCCATCATACAATCATACAAATGATTTATGACATTAATTGTAATGTTTTTGTGGTAACGTGGTGGCTTGATAGTTCCTAATATGAGGGTAAAATGGGCTGTTTCACCAGTTATATGCATGCAACAATATAAATTTTACACCCACCTATACATCAATTGTATCTTAGTTATAGCGCAGTGTAGTCAGATCTTTGTATAACCAGTTGTTATGGAAACTGCCTCAAGGCAAAATGTACAAAAGATTCCCTTCCTTTATACGCCTTCCTCCTCATTCTGTTAATATCTTGCACACTGTAATCACTTTGTGAATGTTGTGCTGTGTTCTTCAGGAGGTGATGGAGAGATCAGGTGCCAGGCGTCTTTTTGTAACACGGGTCCTCAAGCAGTTTGACTGTGACACATTTATACCTGACATTAACATGGACAAGTACAAGCTCTTGCCCGAGTGAGTGCTCATACAGTTGTGTGTATGCTTATATGAAGGTCTGTGTGAAGAGAGTTTAGCATTGCTGTTCTTGAAGGCAGCTGCATTAAAGTGACAGAGAAAACATTTATAATGTTACAAATTATTTCTCTTTTAAATAAATGCTGTGGTTTTGAACTTTCTATTAATCAAATAATCCTAAAAATTTTTACTGGTGCAACAAAATATTGCGCAGAACAGGTATTTCTAACAATGCTGCTGATAAATGTCTATTGCGCATCAGATCAGTATATTAGAATGATTTCTGAAGGATCATGTGACACTGAAGACTGGAGTAATGGCTGCTGGAAATTCAGCTTTGCCATTAGAGGAATAAATTCTATTTCAAAATAGAAAACTGTTGTTTTAAATTGTTCTGTTATTTCACAATATTACTGTATTTTGGATCAAATAAATGCAACCTTAGTGAGCATAAGATACCTCTTTCAAAAACCTTAACTTTTAAATGGTATCGCATTCATTTCAAGCTTTTAAGAGCCCTACAGAATAAATTCATTTGCATATTGCTTGCAAAAAATGTTTCATAACATGAGTGATATTAATTCTTCAGTTTAGTGTTAAACTGTACATTTGCCAAGACTAAAACTCTTCACTGTTTTGAAACCAATTTTTTTTTTAGGTAAATTTGTTTGTACGTATGTTTAAGAATATTTGTTCGGTTGTGTCCTTGAATAAAGTAGGGTTAATGGATTTACTGGCACTAGAACAGACATATGCTGTATTGTGTATCCAGAGAGAATAGTGAAGAGAGTTACATTAATGAGGAGAAAAAGCTCTCTTGTTATGTAAAAATGGCATCTAGCATCAAAGGTGGGCCGCACCAAATGTCACATCTCTCAGGCACACAATAAGCATTTAAAGAGAAGTTAAATGCACACAGAATGTTGACACAGGTTCATCACTGCCACTTCAACTGACAAAGAGCGAAATGGATCTTTTGTTATTCGTGTTCTCAAAATTAGTTTGATTGGTTTTAACAGTTAATTGTCACAATGAACAAGAATCTATACCAGTCTATAGCGGATGGAAGTTTATGACGTACAAGTACAAGCATATAATTGTGTATGTGTCTGCAGGTGATCTTTTCTTGTGTTCTTAATTGAAATGTGTGCTTGTAAAATCAGTCCATAGAAATGTGTGGGTAATGTCTTATTGTTCTCTCTCTTGTTTCCTTCTGGTCAGATTCCAAGGTGTACCCACCGGCTTGCAGGAGGAGAATGGTGTTCAGTATGTATTTGAAGTATATGAGAGCACCGACCACTAAGAAGATCCTTTAAGCATGATGCTAAGGTCGGAGAAGCGCGAGTGCTCTGACATGTTGGCTCAGTTTTTATGGGAGAACTGTTTTGTATTTGCCTCATTGCTGTCCACTTTCCTTAGTAATAAAAGTGAAACATGATTCCAGGACAGTTAAAATGTTATTTAATGATTTTATTCAAAAATTTTACGTGTGGCCTTTGCAACTTTATATACAAAATGGAAAGTAGACAGAAAATCATCATTTTAAGTATTCAGAAAACAATATACCTAATTTTGATAATAATCTTTCTTTTGTACATCTGCTATCCACTTAATTATTCTTCACCTTGCCAACTGCAAAAGACAACCTGCTCATCTCCATATCCAGTAGCAACTGAAGTGTCTGCTCTTAAGCCAGCCCGAAGATCTGACTGCTCTCATGAATATGCATGTTGTCATTGGTCTTCAGACTGGCTGATTGACAAAGGTTGTCATATAGTTTAGAGAAGGGTCACAATACTAGCACTTTCTCTCTCACCCACACAAGCTCCTTCACGACCCCTATTTTAAAAGGCCAAATGCCGCAATCAGGCAAAACCTTTTTAAGCTGATTGGTTTTGGGTATGTCAGCCTAATATACTATGAATGTTTACGACCAGGCTGAAATAAACCTGACTGGAATTCCAATTACCTAGCACATGCACCTTAAGTAGCACTTGGATTTATTTTCAGGGTACAAACAGTACCTAGAGACTTGAGAAGTGTTTGCATTTTAATTATTTTATGCTAGTGAGTTGCCATTTCAGATCAAAAGGTAAAGAAGACCAGTGGACTTGCTGATTTTGAATGTATGCAACTTTTTGTCTATTATTATTCCATTAGGAGCCTTATTTTTGTCCTTATCTTTAGTGCCGTTGTCACAGGCTTATATATAGTGACTGCATCACTCAAATGGATCAATACACACCCCGCACGTCCCTCAGGAGCTGAACTGCTGCCTCAAAGGCGAGACAGTTGTGTCATAATGATGTAACTGCACCATCGGTGTCATGACCATGTGAGCATGTTGACATCAGAGTTAGAAACAAATGAGAATCTGCGCACAAACTCAGCATATGAGTTCAATAATAATAGAGCAATCGCTTACTGACGCTGGGTGTGTAGGGACTGGCGTCACCTTGCTCTATTAAGCTTGACTGTCCTCCTGATACACAGGGACTTGGTCTGTGTTGTGGTTGGTAGCTTGTTTCCAGACATGAGAGCACAGGCGCTTGTTCTCTCCGTCTCTCTCCTCTGTCTGTGCCACTCTTTCATTCACTCTCAGTGAGTGCACATCTGCACACGTTCATCTCCCACTTCAAGCTCCAGCTTTAGTCTCACCCCTGGATTACTCGTCTATTACAAAGATGATATGCCACAGGAAGCTACTTGAAAACTAGAGCTACAACTGGTTTAAAAGAGGTAAGGATCTAATCTCATCCCCTTAAGAAGTGTGAATACCTTTTTTTTTAAAATCAAATAAGCAACAATTTTATGCATTTTAACTTTTGTGTTATTAAAGAATTCTTGCATATTTTATTTTTTTTTAGTTTTGTGAAGCTGCTGGTCTTGGGTTTTGACGCAATTGAAGACTTTCTGATGTGTGTGAATAGAGTTTTTCATTAGATTTGACCTTGGCTCTATTCATCTGTAAAAATAAGAGTACAAATAGTTCACACCAAATAGCATTTTGATTTGATAAGATTTTTTTTTTAAACCTTAATTTTACAGCTGTGTGTGTGTGTGTATAGGCTATATATTTACACATAATATGAATTAAAGTAAAGTTAATTTAAGTTTAATTAAAATATTTATTTGTTTAAAATTAAGTATAAAAATTTATATAAAACGNGTGTGTGTGTATAGGCTATATATTTACACATAATATGAATTTAAGTAAAGTTAATTTAAGTTTAATTAAAACATTTATTTGTTTAAAATTATGTATAAAAATTTATATAAAACATAATTTATTTGAATGATTCAAACACTTAGTCCATGCAAATAATAATTTTCCAAACGAATTGAAAAAGACATGAAATGTAAAGGAACTTCTGTTTGCTGCTTTTATCGTATGACATGGAAATGTATCTTCACATCAGCTGAGGAGGCTTATAATTTATTCTCCTGATCCTGGCAAACCTCGAAAGCACAGTGAGGAAGCTTTCATTACCCTCATTAATCAAGACATACAAAAAACTATTCTTATTCAGTTATCAGTTCATGTCACAGAGAGTGGGTTTTCATTTTGCCTGCAGGTGTTTTGAGAGGAACAAAATCAGCCCACCATTTGCGAGGAGAATTAAGTATTGCGTGATCTGGCATGAATCACAGATGCATACAGGTGCGTGAAGTGGTCTGTTTGGTGCTCCACTTCAGCGCTGCAACAATCACCACCCTCGTCTGTTTTGGGCCTCATTTGCTCCATGCTTTTTAGCACGAGGCAGCAACAGCAAGAGAGAGAGAGGCCTGTCATTAAAAATTCTCTCTGTTCCCAAGGGCGATTGAAGACTAGGGGTATGGCACACAAAGCTGTGATTTTAAATGCCAGCCCAGGGAGCTCTAGGAATTAGCAGCTTGAACCGAAATGTCCTGCAGGCATCAGGCAGTGTGCTTGTACCAGACCAATCAGGACTTCAGCGTGTCCGCACGACTTGATTTGAAACGCAAAAACTGTCAGAACAAAGTGCTTTATTGGCACACAAAACATAACACGTGGAGAACGAAGGACTAGTATGTCCTTGTATAGGAAAGGCAGACATAATTAAGGGTAATATCAAAGTCAGGTACATAAAGGTGTGATAATCTACACATTTTCTAAAATGTTTAAGCAAGGTGCTGACACAGTCTCTCATTTAGCATCGTCACATGCTGCCTCCACTTCCAAGAAAAGCTGCAGTTAAAACGTCAGCCCTTTTTATTTTTATTGGAGGACACAAAAAGATTCATCCTCTTACTCATCTTACCTCAACTCCAGTGAATTCACATTTATAAACCTGACTGAGGCAGTCTCGCGCTCGCTCTTTGTTAAGTAAAGAGTGCCCTGCGACTGCGCTCTGAGTTCTGAGAACAAGGCCACATGCACAATAGACTGCATAAAGGAATGCCATCATTCAATGAGGCAAATACAGACTGCCTCGAGCTATTGAATTTCAACCTACTGAAAAACTATTGCTCTTATAAGAACAGGCTGTACATGTCTGGTGCAGGCTAACATGTTAAATACAACACTTATACTGCACCCGCTAATTACAGTGGAAGTTAAGCTTGTGACAACAAATGTGTCTCTGTCCTTTTTCTTTTAAAAAAGCAAACATCAAGGGTAGAGCAATGCACTTAAAATTGAAACAATGGGGAAATTCTCCCAGCCTGACCAGCTAAAGAAGTGGTCAAAACCCATCTAAAACCAGCCTGATGACCAGCTAAAACCAGACAACCAGCCTAGGCTGGTTTTAGCTGTTTTTTTTAGCAGGGTTATTTTTGATCTCCTTTTTAAATATATATGCCCAAAGTGCTGTCGATTTAGCTTAACTTGTTTTAACCCCAGAATATTGCTTTACATATGTTGCCTAATTGCATGTCGGGGACAGAAATATTCAGCAAAAATGAAAAGAATATAAAAGGGGAGTAATTAATCTCATGTAAAGGGGATTAGATAACTAATTCAGTTTTCTTATGTTTTCTTGTCAAGTGCCAACTAGACGTGCCACCTACATAGTCATCATAAGAAACCCTAGATTAGAGCAGGAAGCCTCTCTAGCATATTATTCTGAGGCAAAGAGGGAGAGAACATTTCAATGTCAAAGACTTATTAGGTTTGCTTTGATGCGAATGAATTAGATAAAAGGCAGACACTTAAGTAAAAACCTTGAGAAACTGTGGTTCTGATGCAGTGTGCTCACTTTCTCTTGCCTGACAGAGGTCAAAGAAGAAATCAGCTCCTATGATCTACTGAACCGACGTGACATTAGCCTCTCAACGGTCTCACCACTTAATCATGGAGGACTCGACAGAGGTGCGGACGGACGGAAACTCTTTGCTTAAAGCAGTATATCTGTGCCGCCTGAGGTTGACGCGTCTGCTGCTGGAAGGAGGGGCTTACATTAATGAGAGTAATGAGAGAGGAGAAACTCCACTGATGGTGGCCTGCAAAAGCCACCATGCCGATGCTCAGAGCGTACCAAAACCCAAGATTATCAGGTGGGTCTACTGTAAGTTAATTACACCAGCTGATTGTGCCATGAAACTTAGATATTAGTTTATAATTAAGTACATAAAAATGTTATTCATTCATCAGTACAGTGACTCTTGTATGATGAGCGTGTTTTAATTTCTGTAGTGAAATTCGTTTTGATGTTTCTGGAGGGGGCATTAAGTGAAAAAAATCAGGGCAAACAATTCTCTTAAACTAAATATATATTTAAAAAAAAACAAAAAAAAAACATTTTTAAAGATACATTACTGGTAAGATTATTATATAAAACATTACTTGTAATACATTTATACTTTTATTTAGCAATAATGCATTCAATTGTTAAAAAATGATAGTGAAGAAATTTGTAATGCTACAAAATATTTCAAATAAAAGCTCTATTATAAATTCTGTTCATCAAAGAATCCTGAAAAATGCATTAGGGTTCCCACAAGAATAAGCAATACAACTGTCTTCAATATCGATAACAAAAAATGTTCCTGAGCACCATATCAGCATGATTTCTTAACGATCATTTGACACTGAAGACTGGAATAATGGCTCGCCATCACATTTTAAATTTTGTTAAAGTAGAAAATGGTTCTTTTAAATTGTAATAACATTTTACAATATCACTGTTTTACAGTTTTGTTTTTTTGTTTTTTTTATCAAATAAATGCATGAGACCCCAAACTTTAGAAATGTGGTGTATAGCGTAATTTTTTGTGGGTGTTTACACTCATGTGTATTCAAGTGGTGAACAAAATATGCATGTTTTTTTTATATAAACACATTTTCACCACTGTTTTTAATGAATTCACTACACAAAATTTATCTTGAGTCCCCTGAGCACCCATGGGATCGACGCCTATGTCCAAAAGTATATTTCTTGGCACCCCATACTCTAATATGCCACTGATCTATTCCTTTATTAGCTCACTCTGATGAATCAATTTTCTCAACAGGTATCTTCTTGAAAATGGTGCAGACCCCAATATTCAGGACAAGTCTGGTAAGACCGCCCTAATGCATGCCTGCATAGAGCGGGCAGGCGATGAGGTGCTGTCGCTTCTGCTCTCCAGTGGAGCTGACCCTAGTTTGGAGGACCACACTGGTTCCTCCGCTCTGGTCTATGCAGTTAACGCTGGAGACAAGGATGCACTGAGAGTACTACTGGACGCCTGCAAGGCCAAGGGCAAA
The DNA here is from genome assembly GCA_004124795.1 of Poropuntius huangchuchieni. Taxonomy (NCBI): domain Eukaryota; kingdom Metazoa; phylum Chordata; class Actinopteri; order Cypriniformes; family Cyprinidae; genus Poropuntius; species Poropuntius huangchuchieni. The sequence goes on along the minus strand of SCHK01422697.1, from coordinate 19,436 downwards.
GAAGTTATCATCATTACAACAGACAAACTACCGTCTGGAAGACAAATGACCAAGCAGTATCTGAACGTACCACCTCCTCCAAATCTTGAGGACCGGTTGCACTGTGCCCCTGCCTCATGTATGTGCCCTTCTGAAATCAAACTCTGTACCCCTTTTATCTCACCAGCCATCAGTAACCAATCTGAGACCCTGGGATCCACACCAACACTGCCTACATCCAAGCCAGGATCACCGACTCAAGATTCAAGCCCTCTGCAAGCTGCTAGTGTGGCGAAGCTGTTGCATCTACAGAGGCTTCACTCTGAGCCCTGGCTGAAGATCCCTCCATCTCTGCTCCTGCAGCAAAGTAAGTCCTCATCCTTGACCGAGGAGCTTCTAGATATCACTCCCGAAGAGGAGCTCACTTTCGGGTACAATGGTTGTAGACCTCAACTGAGAGCGACAGTAGCTCGGCACCAAAGCATCGACGTCAAGGACTCTACCGGTCTGCTTAGAGCCATCGAGACAACATCTGATGCTGAACGAGAACTAACAAAAGAACAGAAATGGCTCAGTAGAAAAATGTCCTATGATGGTGAGTTGCTACCACACTCTTCCTCACATCAGAACCTCAAACAGGCATCCATCTCAGATGCTGCCCCTGTGGACCGGGACCCAGACTGTCTTCCCAACCTGGCCGTTTCAAGCCTACGCAACGTGTTTCGTCGGCGCAACATCGGAATGGACCACTACAGTTCTGACTCTCAGTTGCCTCAATTTGGGAGCCAACCCTCTGAAGACCTCGGGAAGACTGGAGGAGGAGGAACCGGGGCCACGGAGAAACGCAAGCTTGTTACCAGCCGCTCCTCCACTCTCTCTGGATCCAGAGAGTCTCTGGAGAGTCTCGTCCAGAGGAGGAGCCCAGCCATGCTGGAGCGGAGGGGGTCCGGAGCCCTGCTCCTAGATCATATCTCTCAGACCCGGCCTGGTTATCTGCCACCCCTCAATCCGCATGCTCCCATTCCAGATATTAAAGTCAATACCAGTGTTGGCCTCAGTAGTGGAAGCAAGCCAGTGGCAGGAACTACACCCATTGTTTCTGGATCGAGGCATTTTGTGCCCTGTGCCCCGAGCCATCCCAGAGATCAAAAGAATAAGAAGAGTCTGCTAAGACGACACTCCATGCAAACCGAGCAGATTAAGCAGCTGGTCAATTTTGAGGAGATCTTTGGTCAGTAAACACCCCAAAGGAAGGTTGGGGTAAATATAGAGATTTAATGTCATATGTCAATCTATACTAAGTCTGAAATCAGAAGAGAATACATGTTAGATTGAAATACGATTTATAATAAACATCTCAACCACCTCCCTTTATGCACTTTCCAGCCTGGACAATGGGAATGTATGTTTGTTTTGATCATAAACTTTACTGCACTTTACATTTGTTCTTCGTGCTCTCACTCATTAGTGTGCTGAATCAGAAAATTGACACTTTGTTGCTAAGATTCATGTCTACAGTGTCTTTGTATTTACAAAGCAAGGAAATATTGTGACCTTGTATTTACCCATTGACTGTAAATAAATTCAGTATAAAACATTGCTTTCACTTTCTTGCATGTGTTGTACAGTGTGCACTTAATTCTGCATGCATTTATACATTGAGAACATATTTTCTGTTCTTCATAGATTAGAAGAACATATCTGAGCTTCTAAATCTTTCTATTTATCAAATACACCTGAAAAAAAAAAAAAAAAAGATTTACAAAATTTTTAGCAAAAGTTTTCACTTCTAACTGGTGACTTGAGCGCCAGATCAGTAGATTAGAATGGTTTCGGACAGATCATGTGATCAGCTGAAAATTCAGCTTTGCCATTACCGGAATAAATTACAATTTTCTGTTTAAGACAGAAAACGGTTATTTTAAACTGTAATAATATTTCACAACATTACTGTTTCAGCCGTATTTTGATCATACCTTTCACAAAAAATCAAAAATCATGCTGACCCCAAAATTTCAAACTGTGGTGAATGTTAGAGGCATAGACATTTTTTTTTTTCCATAAATTTATTTTGCATTTGTGATGACAAAATTCAAATATATAAAATGTTACAAAATGCAAAAATACATTACAAAAATAGAACATTTCTTTGAGAGTTGTATTTGTGTCTCTTTGTACATTAGTTGGTAATTAAGCATGAAAACCAATGAAATGCATGTTTAAACCGTACTGTATGACTCAAATACAGAGTACATGTTGATAGTGTGTTTTTTTTACATGTTTTTTTTTTAGTATAAACAGTGTGATTAGTGTGTTCACACTGATGTTTTGTGTTACATTACATATATATTGTGTTTTATTGCTGTTTTACATCTCAGAGACAATATCAGCTAGTGTATTTGCTTTTTAGGTGTAGCCAGGAAGTCCTTTAAACTGTTTGATCTGAGATTCTAAAAGATCATAGTAGATCCTGGTTTTGCTGAAGTTTTGCCTGTAGAGCAACAGATCCTCCACTGTAAGAACATCATGTTTGCCTGTCCATACAGTCAGGCTGTACCTGAGAGACAGAAGGTGAGATGTTAAACAGAATCTCATTTACAAGGCTGACATTAAGGCAGAAAACAATCAACTTCACCAGTGAATAAAAATGTATGAATGGTGCTTTAAATCTGGCATCTTAATATAAAAATGTCAAATAACCCAAGGCACAAATAACATTGTCATTAAAGATTTTTTTTTTTTAATTTTTATGGTACAAATAAAGACTTCTCTTTCACTTGTCTGAGTAGTTGAAAAAATTAACTTGCACAATTGCCTTTAAAACAACTGTTGAAGAGCACTATCCCTGTAGAGGAGGCTTAAGCCTTCCCTTCACATCTTCTAATACCTCAGAACTGACCTCCAGTAAAGCAGTGAGTTGCTATTCTAGTCACAAACAAGTGTAATGGACAAGACAGAACCAAATTATCCAGCAAGAAATTACTAAGCATTAGAATGAACTTGATTGTGTCCTTGCTTATATAACACAAATCAATCACTGAGGTAATAAAAAGGCTCCTTCACACAGATGCGCGGCTTAATAGCCTCACATCGCCTTAATAATATGGACATACATTTAAATAGACTGATTATTGGAAAATTTCTCACCGGTCTGACTGCTTCAAAAGCCACTGGAACTGTGGGAAGGACGCAGGAAGGAGAGCTGCTCGGACTGGAAATGTGACTGGTTGCTTTAGGGATCTGCATAATTCTTCCATCTGATGAACCATCTCCCAGCTATAACCTATTTCCCAAAACAACAAACACATCAAGTAATAATCAGGTCTGAATAATAATAATAATTGAATACATCAAAGGAAGTCAAAACAAAAGGCTGGGGGCAAAAAGTAAAAGTACTTTTATTTTCATACAAGTACAGACCAAATAGGTGCTAATAACCATAACAACAGTATGTGGCTCATCTGCTTTTCATTGTGATTTTGATTTGATTTAAATTCTAAATAATCTGTGTGTGTATATATACTGCCATTCAGAAGAGATTTTTTAATGTTTTTGAAAAAAAGTTTATTTTCCTCACAAAGTGTCAGGATTCGTCCAATAAACGCAGGAGGCATGGTTAGCAACAGTCAATTCTTTATGGGTTTCTTTGGGTTTTTAAAAGACATCAACATACACTTGGCCATACATGAAGAAAAAAGTAAAGGAAATTACATAAATGAAAACAAAACAGAAAGGGAGTTCTGGGGCTCAGACGTGTGGGATCCCCATCCCAGGAAGACTCTCTTAACAAACAAAACCCAGCCCTTATTTTATCAGGACTGTACCAATTACAAATGGCAAAAGGGGTCACCCAGACACAAATACATTCAAATCCCTTTACCCAAATTAGATAAATTTACATCACATTTAGAACAACACTGAAATAACCATAATTTATATTTACTTATTTACAAATCAAAATAAAGACAATATCTCTGCTCGTTGTTACTACTTCCATTCACCAGCGTGCGCTCCAGCGAATAAGAAATAATTAGGAGCTACCTGTCCTCCTTTAGCGAGCATTAAGAAGACAACGTAAGATACCTAATGAGAGCCTCAATATTTAAACAAAACACACCAAATATATACAAATTTACAAATAAAGACCTCAAACCAATACATAACAAATACAAATTTATCAAAATAAACATTTGAATCAAATACATTTATATGTGTGTCTTTGGTCATCTCACAAAGATTCCATTTATTTGGTCAAAAAATACAGTAAAAACAGTAATGTTACGAAATATTATTACAGCTTTTCTGTTTTAATATATTTCAAACGTATTTCATTCCTGCAATGGAAAAGCTGAATTTTCAGCAACCATTAATTCAATCTAACACGTCACAAGATTCTTTAGAAATCATTCTAATATGCTGAAATATTTTTCAGAAAAGGAAAAAAATAAGAAATGCCTTTACTCTCACTATTGTTTAACTTAATGCATCCTTTCTGAATAAATTTTTTACTTTCTTCATATAAAACAAAAATCTCTCTGACCCCAGATTTTTAGTTGATATATTCACAGTATATATAGCATACTTCTGATTGCCAATAAATACAAAACTTTTTCAACTTTGAGTAGTGACATTTTTCTTACCGGGATTGTCTGCATCTACATCCCATCCAGTGGTCCAACCCAAAGAGAGAACATCATTTTCTGATTTTTGCGCTACTTCTTGTAGAAACACATGAGGGTCCAAAGGGGTGGCTGTGCCACTAGGGGCAGGGAGAATATCAGCATTGATCCACACGGGTCCCTGCAGCTGATCTCGGACCTCTTCCAGTAGAGTCATGGATGGGGATACAGCTGTGAGACTGTGAATCAAAATGCAGATCAATGCTGATTTGTCACTCATTCATCAGCAGCAAGGACAGTGTGAGAGAAATCAGTATAAACAAGCAATATGACTAGTGTCAACATGAGCATTATTCAAATTTAAGAATATAGAGCTGTGCAGTTTAAAAGAAAAAAAAAAGAAAAAAACCTTTTGAAATCCAGTTTTATTCCTTTGTCTGATTTCACAACTTCTGTAAGCCAGTCCTGCAGAGTTATATCACTGTCATTGTCAGGTGGGTGAGCCATAATAGGCACTTTTGGATCTTGACCCCTTAGAAGTACATCTGCTTCAATCATCTGTGCAGAACCTCAATGAAGAACAAAGAAAGAGAAAGCATCATCATGTAACACATTATTTCTTAAGCTCGACGATGATATCGTAAGAAAAACGAGTACTGTAGGAGCAAAGCAAAGGCTTCTTCATATTTGTACTCACCTCGTAGAGCCTCTGTGAGTTTGCTCTTACTGTTTGCTGCATGATACCACTCAATATCAGCAGCATCTTTTCTTTGTATGGTCCCCTTGTTGAGGAAATATTCCAGTGTATGTTCGCTCATTGGTCCTACGAATATGCAACATACGAATTTACACTGATTCCTTTTTATCTGGACCAATGCAACGATGATACTATCTGCTAGCAAGTTAGCTTTCTTACCTTTGGAGTTTGACAGTGACTGTAGTTTGAGGTAGCAAACGACCAAACATGCGATAACTGTTGTACATGATATAAAACGATACCATTTATGTTTAACTAACCCCATATATTGTTATAAGTAATATACTTTTTCGAACATAACATTTACATTACGACAGCTAACTTCCTAAATCGGCAGCATGAAGCATTATGGGATATGTAGTTATCCCAGTCCTCTGTATTTCTCTCTTTCACTTCACGAAAAGTACAGTGCCAATCAAAGGTTTGGTTATTATGAATAATAATTAATTATACCGTTATTAATAAAGATGAAAATATGTTTTAAAACACAATGTCAAATGAAGGGGGGGAGGGGGGGGGGGAATTAGAGGTAAAAAAAAAAAAAAAACCATGCTATTTACATTTTTAATTTAATAAAGATATGTATTCATGGGCACTTTTAATTTAAAAATAAAAAATAAAAACTCATTCGCAAGTATAAGATGTTGGAAAAGGTATATAATATTTGTCCAAATATTTGACTACAACATTTTCAGTATCTATTTAGCATTATATAACTGTTGTGAAGCTGCAGGGATAAAAAATGAAACGGAGATTGGTGACACATCGTTTTCGTTACCACTGTCATTCAGCTTAGATTTTTTTATTAGTTGGCTTTTGATGCATAGATGAGAGAGGATTTAATTTTATAATCCATTTAGCTGTGCATTATGCATATTAGATGCTATCAGCTGGTTAGAATTTTGGGGTATTTTAAGTTCTGTTATTCTAGGTTATTCAGGGCTACCTGATGTTCTGGTTCATCTTAGGTAACGGCACAAAATATCTGAAGATTTTGCATGTATTTGTCTTTTGAAATAATACAACATGAAACTTCATTCTGTTCTTGTTCTTTTAAACATCTTTATTGTCAGTTTCTTTCATTTTATTGGAGGGTTTATTTGGTTTAGGGGACTGCTCATCGTCAGTTGCAGGGCTGTCAGGAACAGAGAAATGCTGTGATCCACAGCCGTCTGCAGAGCATCTACAGTCTCTTCCTCTGCTCCATCCACTCTCCTCAGAAGCCTCTGTTTTTATTTTACTGTCTTTGTGTGAGAGGCCCAGTTCCTCTAGCTGCATCTGGAGACGTTTTTCCAAATCTTCTGTGTTTCGCGCCAACATGTAGCTCACCTTCCTCTGATGTGCCAAAGCCTCCTCTTTGTCATTTAACTGGAGAGGGAGGACAACCAAAAAGTAGTAAACTCAAAATGTATAGTGAAAGTATAAAAATATATACAAATTTTAAACATAGGCCACAATTTAAAGTTTACTGACCAGATCAAGCAGCATATGCAGTGTTTCATTTGAATCGGCTGATATCTTTCCTTCGCTTGTTGTGGGCAGAAATTTCTTTAGCCTTTCACCTACACTGAGAGACCCTTGCTTCCCTTTAAAATAAAATAAAATAAAAATAATTACTAGAAATAAAGAGAGTGGAATTGTAAAAGTACAGCATTGTGCCGCATGAAACTGCAGTAATGGTGTCTAGCACAGAGAATAAAAGGAAAAGACGGACCAGATGTAGAAATGAGCCAGTGGTCTTCTTGGTCAGTGCACTGCCAGAATATTCATTCACTTTTTTTTTTTTAATTTTTTTTAATCTTATTTTATTTTTTTATTTTATTGACTGATTGATTGATTGCATGTGCCAGGTCTGTCATCAAACTAAACCTATTAAAACATTTTTATTAAATGTAAATAAAGCTTAAGATATGACATAAATATTAGTTGAAAAAACCTAAACAGTTTGAAGCAGTAAAATGACTGGAAATAAATAAAAACTAACACTTGAACTATAACTAAAACAGAAAATAAAAAAGAAATCTGATAATGTCATATATAAACAATTGTATATAAATAATATTTAAAAAATCTAGATATTACTAAAAACTTTAATTATAATGATATATGTGACCCTGGACGCAAAACCAGTCATAAGGGTAAATTTTCTGAAATAGAGATTTATACATAATCTGAAAGCGTAATAAATAAGCTTTCCACTGATGTATGGTTTGTTTATAGGATAGGACAATATTTGGTCAAGATAT
>SCHK01422586.1:34015-45757 GCA_004124795.1 Poropuntius huangchuchieni | reverse complement strand
GGTACGTATTTCGTGTCTCGCTAAAAACTGCACCCAGGTACATAAATGCCATGAGACCAGGTAGCAGTTAGTAGTTAAGGCCAACTAATATAAAGTGGGACTGACATTTCACTTTGAATGTGTTGTGAAAAGTGTAAGAAGCAACGTAATATCATTTTGCAGAAATGTCGCTACAGGCACATATTTTCCAGAAAGCCTGGGTTGTAGTTTCCCTAAATCACTTTACGTATCAGTTCTTGAACACACATAATGGGTCTGAATTACTTTTCCTTTTTTTCCTATTATCCTCTAACTTTCATCAACGGAGGATAGTGCATATGCCAATGTCTGAAACTAGGTTTCAGACAGCCAACATGAAATCAGACCCTCTCTTGGCAGCGTTAATAAGTGCTATTCGATCAGCTCAGAGACGAGGTTATTGCTGAACCAATGCGGTCAAGAAGAAAAAGAAAGAAAAAGGCTGAATATTGTGGAGAGGGATAATCATTTTACACTGAGATGGAAGAGCAAATATTGTATTAACATAAGTCAATTTCTTAATAAAAGCGCATTATAGCCATTTACACTGAGGTATGTAAGTCAATATTCTAATACTTATAATCTGATAGCACAAAGTCAAATATAAGAATGAACATTAATGTAAACTTTTCTAAAGCTCCATGCTACCACCAGGAACAATAAAACTGACCTATTCATTCACATTAACCGCACAAAGAAAGGCCAGTGACAGAGATGTCTGAGATGTTCTTAGAGTCTCTCTCTTGTCTATGTGTCCCAGCATACTGCCAGGTTGACCAGGGGTGCAAACCTACAGAGAAAATGGCTCTCTAAGAGCACTTCAGAGTACCTGTACCCTCTCAAAGTTCTCTTCACTCAATTCAGCAGATCACAGCAGGTGAATGCTAGCCTCTGTGCTAACGATAATGGATACTTCAGTAGTGCACTATCAGGCTCATTCGATGATGTCGTGTGGATCTGTGATAATGATAGTTTGAACAGAACAAGTTGCTGCAATGTCCATTGGTCTTTGCTTGAGTGTGATTTTGGGGCTTGGCACTTTAAATACCCTTTCACACCACTAAAAATCGATTGACTCTGCGTCTTTTTGTGTGCATGTTGAAAGTGCCCACAGGTATGATCATGTACAAAATGGTCAAATGTTACAAAAAGGAAATCCATAGTTTCTGCTTTGTTTGAGGTCCAGGAAATTGGCTCTCTCAAATGTCAGATCTTCAATGCGAATCGATGCCCTCCTAGTGTTTTTAAAAGTTTGGTACATAAGCCACTTCATACTTTGAACAAACACTGCCTCACTTTCTGCCTCATTTAATTAGATGTCTGTTCTATAATTCACACTCTTCAAATATTGCTTACTGTTTAATTAAGACAAAAGATACACAAAGATCGTTTTCAAAAGCTTAATCTAATTTGCTAGGGGTTGCTGTTGTGCTGCAGGTAATCACAGCCATTCTGATATTTAGGGAAATCATCACCATTACTAGTGATTGCTTTTATGCAACAGTTACACTGTGGGACTATTTCCAGTTACTTTGTCTAATTTAGCTTAGCCAACAAAAAAAAAAAAAAAAAAAAACCTTCCAAACCAAGCAACAAGAGAATCATATGCCATGCGTTTCCAAGCAACACCTTTTAGTGGTGGTGTGTTCCGTAATGAATCAGTGTTTTGAACAAATCCGTTAAGATAATGATTCATTGACTTACTCGTAAACACTGTGCCTTGTTTTTTTCTTGCCTGAATTATCGTTTTTGAACTAGTTGGTTGAATCAATAATTCAGTGGCTCATTTATGAAGACAGTTGCTTGTTTCGTTTTTTTAATGAATTATTGAGTGTGAAAGAATCTATAACTGATTCATAAAGGCAACCTACTGGTGTACAAATGTGACCTGCAAAAAGACTATTGATGTAAATATACAGTATACAGGTCATTTGGATGCTTCCTGTCTTTGATGGAATTACAGCTTTGTGTGAACAGTTTGTGGCATAAATGCATATATACCAATTAAAACAAATCGCAAATGTCAAATGTCCATGCTGACTAATGCTATGATTTGCTTCTCTTTAGACTAACAGAGATGAATTCCAACATATAAACAGAACAGCTGAGAAGCCAGAGTAAACATAACATGATTAAACACAGTAACTTGCTGTAAATCTCAAAATGCCCGTGTGAGTAGCCTGGGAACATACTCCGGATCTCATTCCTTTTAATTAAAGGTTCTCAGGATAAATTATCAGGTTGCTTTAATTGGTATTTATGCATGCTGCTTCTGTACTGTTGTCTGTTACATTTCCCATTATGAAATTATGAACTCCATAAATGGGTTCACATGGTTTTCTGGTTGTGATAAACACACTGAAGCCTGATCATTAGCAGTGCATAGTTAAATGTGCATGTTCTTCTCACATTCTGCAAGAATCTGACAGCTGGAGGCTTGGTATTTATATTTATCTGTGCCTGTAAAGCTGCCTCTTAGTTAGAATGATCTACACCTCCTTCCAGCATCCCCCTCCCCCATTTGTTCCTGCTAATTAATGAGTGTGGTGCTAATTAAAAGCCAGGCAACACTCAATACATTCTGGGTCCTTGAGAAATATTAACATTTTCATTTGCAGGTCTCCGAGACTAATGAATATGCGTTTGCAAAATTTCCAAGGAAAATTATAGGGTTGGGAGGAGCATGAAAGTGACAAGAAGACACATATGTTATATATAGACCTATATTATGAAGAAGAAATGAAAGATTTCACACAGGGGGGTCCTGTAACATGACAAGGCCTCACGTAGTAAAGAAAAAAAAATAGAACATTAGAAATTAAAGGTCTGACTGTAGCCAAGTCAATTAAAACTCGGCCGAGATATGTTTCAGTATTTCACGTTGATATATCCGAAGCACTATGCCATGTGCACGAGAAAGAAAAAAAGCTTTGTACAAAAGAAAAGGCCTTTGCTTCGGCCATATGCTGAGTAACAGGAAGCCTCCTACTGCGTTAAACATGTATCATCTTTCCACATAAATCAAGCTTGTGAACAAAATGTCTGTGCGGGGCGAGATAAAAAGAGGCAAGCAGCCCAAACGTGGTCTCTTGGGTTCAGTTCCACACCTCCACCTCTTTCCATCCACTCCCCACATTTTAATTGCCACAGTTTGCCAATTGCCACCGCTCATACTGTGCCCATAATGACTGTTCCTCACAATGCAGCCATAGCACTTGATCTCTTTTTTAATGATCCTCCTTCTGTAAATTTGTAACTGCACTAGTTTCTTATCTCACAGATCTTTATCAGCTCCACTTGCCTGCGGACACATTAATTGGGAAGAGATTAATTGACCACGGATCCTTCAGATATGACCTATGCACTATGTAAAGCACAAAGTCGCACATTTGCGCTGCTGATTTGATTACTTACTCATAGCCCTCTATAGCTCCCTGCGTGCAATTAGTGTAAAATCTTTATTAGCGTCACATATGACAGTTACATTCAATTAGTCATATGATGATTTCTACTATAGAGCAAGGAGTGATAATTGTTAACATCAGATTGGACAAGAGTGTAAAAATTATATCACTGTGATGCTATTTATAGTAGACACTGTCTAATATAATTTCTGTGTAAATCATTCGTAAAATCATGCTTATGGAAATTGGCACGTTAACAGTTTACGTAAGAATGGTTTTATGAACAATTTACATACAAATTTGTTCTGCTTGTGTTTCATGAATGAGGCCCAATGAATATTTGTTGCTGTTCGTACGCTTAGGATTTTGGGTTTTGACTGGGAAAAGACAATTATTCAAATGTATTCAAAATTATTCAATTTCATCAGTTTTCTGTGGTTCTTCTGGTAATAAGGAAAAAAATGATGATACAGAAAGTAAGTCTGTTTCATGAACACAGCAACACATTTGTAACAGTGCTTAAATTGTACGTGACAAAAAGAAAGACAGTTACACTGAAAACAGTTCACTTCAGAGAACTCAAGGCTTCAAATATAGTGAATTATACAATGTAGTTAGCCAGAACTGGGCAACACGTTCTCACTCCCAACTCGTCACATATTGAAGCTTTTTTCAACTTGCAGGTCCTAAATTTACATAAATTTATACTTTCATTGGAGCACCTAACCCCACCCCTACCCTAAACCTACCCACTTCTGAACAATATAAAACACACACAGGCAAAAATAAGTGCTGCAACAGGTATTTATTGCAAAAACTGACCATAAACAAGCAGTTTAAAAGCATTACAAAAAAAGTTGTGTTGCATTCCAAGTCTTCTGAAGCCATGCAATGTATGTATGTTAAAGGATAGAGTAAACTGAATCATTCTAGAAGAATACAAGCAATGGTCTTTATTAGTGAATCGTTCATTTAACCAATTTATTCAAAACACTGATTCATTCAGGGACAAAATACCACTAATGTTTGTGATGCAGTGATACGGCATTGTTTCAAACTATTGTTGTTGGCGAAGCAAAACCATATTGTCTAAGGGCATTTTCACACCTGGCTTGGTTGGGGCATTTGTTTCTGAACCTGGCGCATTTCTCCCTCGGTTCAATTCATTTTGGCATATATGAACACAGCAATCACACTCGGATTCAAACCAAAATAATCGGCCCAAGATTGTCTGAATGAGGTAGTCTCAGCCCAATTGAAAACTAACTCTAGAGTGGTTGCTTGTGGTAAAAAAGCAATCTGACCCAATGGACCAATGAACCAAGCTATATTATAATTCATAATGTGGGTAAGCACATTTCTTATTTCAGTTGAAAACCAAAAGCAGCTCTTCTCATGGCTTTTCTTCGAAACAGGTGCATTGTAAAAATGTCCAGACGAAGCCTTCATTCTCGCTCTAACTGTGTTTATATTTGTATATTTTATGTAGTATGTATTTATATATCCCTGTTTCAGAACAAAACAATCTACAGGTGTGAAAATGATATGAAAAGTAAACAATATAATAACTATAAATAGCTCAGAGAAAGCTGCTGATGCAAGCAAATGTGCAATATTTATTTATGTTGCATATAATACAAAAAAGAAAAGATTGGGTCTTTAAAATGTATTTATTTTCCAGTTGGAAACTCGGAAACGTACACCCTAAGCAATATGCAGCATTAAATTGAGCTCTTGATCCTCTGTAAAAGGATGAAATGTGCTGTATAACCAACAAAGGCTTATGCTATCTGCCGAGGCTCGTGCGCATGGCATATGCATATGCTCTGTTTGTACTCTGCCATTTAGAGCCAGGGACATTTTTCTTTGTCACATTGCTCTCCTGACTCAACCAGCTGAAAGCGGGATTAGCCTCCAGTGTCTTTGAAAAGTCAAGAAGTGAGGGAAAAATGAGGATAAAGTGATGACAGGATGGAGAGAGGAAGAGCGAGACAGGCAGAAACACATGGGCAGTTACATGAGCAAGAGAGCTGGAGAGAGAGAAAACAGCTTGGCTGGGAGGGACATGGCATACATATTTCATATATAAAAGAGAAGCATTTCATTTCCATATTTAGTGAACACCGAGAGAGCTTATTCAAGCAGTCAGGGCTTTGCTGAGGTAGAAAATCAGCAAACTCGCTGTGCCCATGTATTTCCAAATCAATCTACTGCCATCTGCAACAGATGCATGACATGGCACGTCTGGGTTTCCCATCTGATTTCCAGAAAACCCTCGAACATTTTTCACTCTGATTGGCTTATCCACGTCTAGGAGTTTCATTGTTGTGCAATGCACAGGGACCAGCCTGGCCTCTGAAAGTGTTTTAATTAGAGTGGTGGGGTGACCAAGGGGTTTAAAAGAATATTCCAAGTTCATTTTAAGGACAAGTTTTTTTTTTAACATCAGACATTTCTCATTTTTAGTTTAAGATTATCGTTTAACATTATGTTTTATTGACATTTTAATTTTATTTTATTTAATCTTTTTTCAGTTAACAATTACAATTGTTTAGTAGTTTTATTTTTAGTTAACAATGGCAACACAGCTTTCAACAGAAGTTATAGGGCCAGTCCAGAAATGTTAAAATACTCTCTATTTCAGCAGACCAGTTGCTGCTTTTATTCCCACAAGGAACAAGCCAAGTACAGTTCTTAACCCCAGTGGAGAATGTCCCTAAAATACATTGCTTTAGATAAAAGCATCTGCTAAACTGCTTACTAACTGTGTCTTTCTCTTCTTTTTTTCCCCAAATCAGGTGTAAAGAGGGTTTCCAGGGTATTCGCTGTGACCAGTTCCTGCCCAAGACTGATTCCATCCTGTCTGACCCAAGTGAGTGCACTTGCGTTTTGCTCTAATACATCAGATGCATGTAAATGCATACATTTTTACTCTGCTGTGTCTGAAGTTAATAGAAAATACCATGTGTACAGTCTATGGATTATACAGTCCTTTTGAAATTGTTATGAAATGAGTGCACAGGGTCACTGATGTGAATAGTGAGAAATGGCTATATAACTTTCAGCTTCTAACTCAAATGAATGCTTAACCTCTGTGGACCATAATGCATTTATGCATTCATTTGCAAATAACAACAAGGCTTTGCAGTTTGCAGTCTTACAGGCACTGTTGTCATAGAAACCTTGTCATTACTAAAGTGTCACAACATTTTCATATTTTCCTGACAGGAACAGATTTCTAGATTTTCCCACCCACTCAGCTAATGGTCGTATATTTACACGCTTCTACCAAACCTGAATGTCTCTATTCTGAATGATGTATACCATTTTATCGAATAAGGCAGTGAGTGTGTGCTCTCTTGCATGTATACATTATGCTCCTGTGTGTGTGTGTGTGTGTGTGTGTGTATGTACATGTACAGGTAGTTATTGCATGTTGTGTGCAGTGAGTAAACCCACTTGATGAGTCACAAATGGAGCATGGTTATGAGAGGTTCTGTTTGTTGACCTTCTCGTACAGATCTATCAGTGCCATTTTATATGAAGGATAATAAAATGAGCAGCTCAAGAATTTGCCATGTGCACATGGTAATTGGTGAATCCTACCAGCTGAGAATGTAAAGAACACACCCTTGTACTGAACAAAAAACAACGTGTATACTGTACATCCACACTCATAAGCCCACGTGTCACAGGATAACGTTCACATTTTATATCCAGAAAAGGTATTAGTACAGACTAATAAATCTGAGCTGTTTCAACTGAAAGTAACTTGCACTGATTGATCTTAAAACATGTCAGTACCTTTGTTTTGTCTCAAGATACACCAGTAATGTTTTTTTCTAAGGCACATTTATTTAAAAAAAATAAATAAACATAAAAAAAAAAAAAAAAAAATCTTAAATGTCCTAATTGAACAATGGCCTAATCCTGGTTTAGTCTAAGCCCTGTCTGTGAAACCAGGCCAAAAAAAATCACATTTCTGCAGATTATAAGATACAGAAAAATATATACATACATATATTGTATTTTTCTTTAAGCTTGCATTTCTTTACGCTTCCAATTCTCTAAAGGAATTGCAAAAATCAGGTTACAGTGCAAACGTTCCCAGAAAATCTGCATGGGACAATTTCTCATCTTGTAAGCCTGATTTTGAGCGCTAGGATATAGAGGATGAGGCAAACTGCCACTGACATACTTCACTAGAACTATACAGCATTACTCCATAACTGCAATCCAATTCCAAAAACCTCATTTACATACAAAGGAAGCATGTTTGTATTGCAAAGAACGACAATGACTTCATTTAAATACATTGCAGCTCTATTTTAGCATATTTACCGGTCCTTTAAACAAGGTTGTAGATGGTTTATGAATTATCTGATGGATTTTTGGGTTTGCTTCCAACAAAGTCACCCCATAGCATGATGATATACATTAGTGTGTCTAGCATTGTTCATAAACATAGCATTTTGCTCTAGTCTGTTTCTGTTTCTTCTACTTCACTTGAAGGTTAATGAACAACACTGTAATCTTCTGAATGGAACCCTGACAGAGTTTGGCACAGATTTGCTCTACAAGTCTGCCAAGTCTTAGCCACTTCTTATCACTTTTGGCACAGAGACAAGGAGCCACCTATTGGGCAAACGAAAAATAGAATTAAGCACAGCAGAGTAACCAATTTCAGACGTGTCACAACAGCAAATTGTGAATAATGAGCTTACCACTCAATTCAGATAATAATAGCTCTGTTGAAGGAGAATTTAGTGCCGTGACAAATGGCTATTGTGAAATAAAAGCCGCACACATATTTTATGTTGGCCAACTAGACACGACACATCGTTTTATACATGTGACCCTCCACGTACAGGTCACGTACACAGGATGACTTACTGGGCTTTTACAGCTCTTAAATTTTCTGTAATCTCACTGGTGTCCCTTCTGTTCAGATGATACTCTTGCCTCTTCAGATTCACACCATCTTCATCAGTTCAGAGACAAAAGTAGACAGGCTTTCAGTGTTTAAAGTTTGAGATGCCAGTAATGGGTTCACTGACAGGACAGGCACACACATAGCCAAAGTCGGCACTCTTAAAAGCAACATTCAGGGAAGACAAGGACACCCAGGGTCAAGGTGTGCTTGAGTTACATTGCCAAGGCTTTCATCACGCATCTCTCAACCTCTTTTCCTTTCCGTTGTGTCTCTATCCCTCCAACTTCTAGCTGATTTTCTTCATGGGTAACAATTACGACAATAACTACACCCAATACAATGGATATTTCACCAAAATGATCATCTCAATGTCATCTTTTCTTGTCATTCCAGGCCTGCATGACTTAATTTCTTCTGTCCATGAAATGAAAGTCGCAGGGGTCCAAAACAACATTGGGCCTCTTCTGCTTTTATTGTTATGGAAAAGACAAAACATCTCAACATTTTTTCAGTATATCTTTTTTTGCATGTGTTTGACAGTAGAAATAAAGTTTTGCAAGTTTAAAGTAAATGATCAGTTTTGAAAGGAAATTCTTCTACTTAAACTTTATGAAGACCTTATTTCAGAGGTCGACATGACTAAAAGTACTCTGGGTTAAATTCAAGTTAAGCTTGAAAAAAAAAAAAAAAATCTATGGCATGTGGGTTATTGCCAGTGAACAAATTTTTAGCTCATTCCTCAGTTTGTCAAATAGAACAGGAAATGCATTTATAGTAATGCACTTACAGTAAAAGCCTAAGAGGCAAGATAGCCTGCGGGTTTGAAAGCAGTATATTTTTGTTAAAGCACATTTATTAATTTTTTAGTTTGTCATTTCAAATGTAATGTTGTCTAAATTGTCTTTTTTGAGGTGGGGATACTTCTAGGTGGAGGCTCTGTAGTTATATAATTTCTTTTGGGTAGAGTCTCAGTTTATGAATAGTTATGTGCCATCCGTTCCTGATATGTTCACAGGGTAAGATAAGGTGAAGTTAGATACACTCTTTTTCCATCTGCATTCTTCTGCCTTTTGCTTGCATCCAAAAATTCCATTATGTCTCACAGTGTCATATATATTCATCAGAGCACCTGACCCAGGGTCAAGAAGAACATATATTCTGAATTATTACAGTCATTTTCTGGATGACACCAAGGATCGAGCAGCCAAAGCCAAACATTTGCAAGACAAAACACCACATGTCTGCACTCCAAGTGAATAATGAAGAATCAAATGTTCTTTTTGTTCATTTCATTGAAAGATAATGTCAGACATGCTATTTGAGACATGCATGGAGTCGCTAACAGTGACCTCTCTGAATATGATTTTTTCAAGATCAAAATCTCCTGTATGAAACAAATCCATTTTCATCTGTAGTTTAAGCTAAACTAAGATAACTCACTCTTTCTTGATCTACCGTCAGTTCTTGATCTGTTTGACGGAAAGAAGTGCACACTATAAAGGCAAATATACTTTTCTCTCCTTCACAGTAGATAGGACAGGATGAAGGGTTTTCTCTTAAAACATAAGAGATTTTTGTGAATGTGCTCTTGCAGCATCAGTTGCTATTGTGTATTGAAAGAGATTAAAAAAACATGAACCCAGTAATCTAGTTTTTTTTTTTTTATCTTTTCACCCTTCTTGATCATCTTCGTTTCTGTAGTTACCATGCATTTAAAAGCCAGTAATATTCAAGCAGTGTTAATTTTTTTATGAATTTTAACAAAAATTATCATATTCATTAATTTTAGTCATTTTTACTCTGACTGAAATGATAACTAGTTTTAGTCAAGCATATATTTCTACCCCTGCGGCTTAGAAATAAGAATGATTTTTACATTATTTTGCCCATTCAAGACTTTTGCACTTTGACACACTGAGGGTTTCAAAATGGTATTGAAGTATCTTACCCCATTGTGGCATAAATATTTCTCCTCATCATTTGACTTTTTCAGAACAAAACGTGCATGTTATTTGATCAAGTGTCTATTTCGCCTTTCATCATCACACAAAATGGGCAATGAGGCAATTGCAGCATCATTGGGGCAACATGCTAATGGATTGCAGTCTCTAGAGCCAATTTACTTTACCGCATTGGAAAGTATAACACAAGCGTAAAGGGAAATATTATACTGATTGTTGCAATTCATCTGTTGATGCCCGGTGCAATTCTGCTTGTTCACACTTGTAAAATATTTATCCAGGTCTGAGGTAATGCTTTCGGATAGCTTATTTACAGTGAGATCTAGATCTTGTCAGCCCTCTTCATAATGAAATATATTCGAATTGTATGCTGATTTTCACTGTGTTCTCTTACCTTACAGTCTCCTTGGCAACGTGCCATGTAGGCAGGGTTATAAGGGCTATTTTTCTTCTTTACGTATCTTGGCTGAGAATAAAAAGCATGTAGCAAAGCTAATTTTTAACCTGTTGAGCTTCTATTAACTACCTGCCTGAAGACGGTCATCGTTTCGCATTTTCCTGTGATAACTCAATTTAGCATCCATCTGGCAACAATTCAGGCAAATGTCAAGAGTGTTCAATGCATCTGATTTACAGCAATCATGTACGACATGATTTATGCACTCAGGGTTTAATACACATCACCACTTTGTGCCGCGTACATTTCTATTCTGCTTGATTGACAGCGACCTATTAGCTCTCAATTTCACGCGCCTCCGAAGAGACCTGCTGTTTATTTGTGGAGTTATCTGTTTGTTATTGTTACTTTGAGGGCCTCCTCCTAATTTCAAAGCTTTACGAGAACAGATCCCTCATTTTGGTTGCCCAGATCCCCTGCTGATCACAGTGTCTGTTTACTGAAAAGTGAGTCAGTGGTTATTAGCAGTCTCTTTGTGATGATGGCTCTGCCAAAGGCAGCAGGTGAGAGGGGGTAAGTAATTGTCAGACTTGCTGATTAGAGAGGGTTCTCGCAGCCACGGGCTGCTTATATTTGAATGATTTCGGCTACAAGAGCTTCTTGTCATCATTTCAGCCTCTCTGACTAGATGACGGTGTTATTGGCCTTTTGTAACTTTTCATTTAAAGGGCAAGTCACAGGCATGATTAGTTATCAAAGACAGTGGCATCATGTTCATACGTGAATCTCTGTGCAGCAGATTATGCAAATCGAGTCGATATAATTTCTCTGCAATCACCAGGAAATGTCACCCACTCGCTATTACAGGCAGGAATCTTTAAATACCTTGGGATTCGATTCAGTTTTAAGTCAAGATCCAATTCCAAAATGATTCTTGATTAATAGTTTAGGGTTCGGTGCCTTGCTCAAGTGTCTCACCTCAGTCGTGGTATTGAAGGTGGAGAGAGTGCTGTATAGTCACTTCCCCAT
>SCHK01422586.1:0-33845 GCA_004124795.1 Poropuntius huangchuchieni | reverse complement strand
TTCAGTTTAAACATAAATCTTATACAGTACAGTTTGTCGATCTAAAATGATAAAAAAAAAAAATTGCATTACCAGCTATCAAACTGTCGGTACGCAAATGAGCGGTCTGAACTTATTTACACAGCGCTTTTTTTATTTGGTCGTGCATGCGCACCTCCAGACCACTTACATGCACCCCTGTGTGCATATACATATATATATATGTGTGTATATATATCATTATTATTATGATCAATTATTACTATTAAATCTGAAATGTGGCTCAGTCCAGAACTTTGTTAAGCATCGTTTCTTTTATTCTACAGAATCCCCTCCTTCACTCGCTATCTCAGAAAGTTTAAAACATCAAGTTCGCTTTGTAACTAACACCCTCATCTTGTCTCATCTCATCTGTTCAAGGTCTTTACACACATCTGCGGCTTTTCAGATCTGTCTGAACTGGCAGACCTCCTCCTCTCATTTCACAGTGCTGGGTTCTGTCAGTCCTCCGGCCTCCTTAGTGTCTAAACATTATGAGGCTTTCCTTTAATAATTCTTCCTAAGCCTCTCAATCTCTCCAGCGTCCCTTAGTCTGTCAATCAGCCTCATAGGCATCCTCTCCTCACCTTTATTCACAAGCCACGAGCACTTCAGAGTTATTACCCATAATTCCCTGGGAGGACCACAGCATCATCCTTACAATGACAAACAATGGGGAGCTGAGATAGTGCTGACAGGTACAGTATGTCTGGCGGTTCATAAAAGACTTTTGTAACTCTGATGTAACATGAATAGCAAAGGAAAGTGAAGACAGAAGGGAAGGGAGGAGAAAAGGACAGTAATTGGTTCTATCCTGCTGCGTCTGTCCACCAGCTGTCTCAGCTCATCCAATGATCATTTCCACCTCAGAATACTGGACAAACTTTGCCATTTCACTTGTAATGGCAGCTGTTATGGCAAATGTCTCATTGTTACTGCTTAAACTGATGGTAATACTGACCACCAAGTGAAAATAAAGGCCACGGCAGCGCTTCAGCAGAAGACGTTGTGCTTGTATGGCTTTAATGGTAGTGGATTGATGAAAATGGATATCTTAATGGCTCATTCTAGCACATTTGAAGACACTGAGAGCGTCTGATACCCTCGCTCAATACAGAGACATACAGTACGATGATTATATCAAATGCGAACAAGCCATACTCGCTTCTAACTTTGTTTGCTCACATTGAAGTACAACTTACACAGTCATCCTGCATTTGTTGAACATAACTCAAACATTTCTGTAGACGACGCTTTCGATATATCATAGTATAGAACTAGATATCGTCTATATTAAACATGGCCTATTGCTTTTCATAGATTCCTCTGATCCTATTTGAAGACCACAGGCCGCAAATCATTTTTACTCACCCATATCCTTAGTGTAGCTCTGGTTGAACATGACCTATGAGCCAGTGAGAGACCATTTTGCACCCGCTATAGTCATTATTCATGACTGTCGGGATCCCATGGCCCTGCCTGTTCTCATCGCATACAGCTGTCCAATTTAGACATTGCGGGGTTTTTTTCTTTTGGCTGTGTCATCTACTGGTATGTCATGAAACTGTCTCCAAAAGCTTGAGAAAAGATCCTTGAGACCGATTGTACCCTTAGGCAGCTAAACCGATGAGTCACCCACATCTAGTCTGCCCACAAAGACATGTGTGTTAGTCAGTCCTAGGTATGCTAGTGCGCGTGTGTGTGTGTGTGTGTGTGCGTGCATTTGCCTGCAAAAGCGTGGAAAGAAAAAGACAGGTAAAGTGCTGTTTGACATCAAACCCTAATGTTGATTGGCAGGTGGGTATTACAGGAGTCCACCTGTAACACTGACTCATCAGCTTTGGTGAACTTTTAGTGAACTTTTTATTAGGTCTCTAACTTGAACGTTAATAGGATCTGTTGTTCACACAGCTTGCAGATAAAATCCTGACAGCTTTCATGAAATGAAATTAGCACTGCAGGTGCTTTGTGCTTCAGTGTATTTATTTGGAATTGGATGTAGAAGATGTTTACCAGTAATAGCATTCAATAATCTCTGAGGCAGAGGATCTCAACCTTGGGGTTACAGCTCCACATTGGCTCACCAATGTATGTGTGTATGTACTTGTTTATGCTACATTGTGGGGACCAAATGTCCTCACAAGGATAGTAAAACCTGAAATTTTTGACATTGTTCGGACCGGCCTGTGGTCCCCATGAGGGAAAAATGTATGAAAAAATAAATGATGTTTATCTAAAAGTGTAACAATGCAAATAGGTTTTCTGTAAGGGGTAGGTTTAGGTTTAGGGTTGGGTTAGGGGATAGAAAATATTGTTTGGTCAGTATAAAAATATACAGTAGAAGTCTATGGAAAGTCCCCACCATTCACAAAAACAAATGTGTGTGTGTGTGTGGATGCAATGTTCCAAACACACCATCTCACAAGGTGTAACAAAAAGTGAATATGCGCAAGTGTCACTGAATAAGCGCTCTTAAGCTGTGTGTACCATTTGCTGGCACTTATTTGTGTAAAGCAGGATTCAGCGCTCTTGATTACATTACATTGCAGGACCAAATATTGTTCCAAGTTGGACAGAACAGCGGAGATGAGATGAATACGCTTTTAATTATCATGTCGGACTTTGACAAGCTGCAGTGCGAAACACAACCCTCAATCCTCCCATTAGACAAGATGAGTGCCAATGAAGGGATGCCCAAATTATTTGTTACAGTTAATAATTATACAATTGACAAAATGTTTTCTTATATTTTACAACTTAATTTGCTGTCTGTGAGACTATTGCTTAATGCTGTGCATGGGTGAGGTTTCGGGGGTGGTATGTATCTTGAAACTTAAAAAAATGGGTCATAGACCTAAAAAAGGTTGAGAAAACCTTAGAAATATTTCACTAGAATACGTTTGCATCTGGTGTGAAAAAGCTTTTTTTTGTTAGTTTTTACACCTCCGTTTCACAAAGTCTTTCACTGTCTCACTCTTTCTCTCTGTCATCCTCTATATCTCACACTCTCTCTTTTTTTGGAGCCACAGAGTATGTGAAATTCGGTGGCATTCTCAGTGAAAGCAGGTGGGGGTTTGGGTGAACATTGTGGCTGGCCTTTCAGGAGCTTACTTTAATCTCTGATTTGTAAAGCAGGGTGGCAAAACACTTTCTCTGTCCAGCTGTGACCGCTCAGCCAGGTCAGCGTGACCATTTCTGATATTTTTCACTTGTAATTATTGTTTATATTAGAGAAAAGGGCAAGGAAATCCAGCAAAATGAGAGTATGGAGAGACCATGTGTTTTTTTTTTTCTTCCAGTTTTTTATTTGCGNCCAGCAAAATGAGAGTATGGAGAGACCATGTGTTTTTTTTTCTTCCAGTTTTTTATTTGCATATTGATTATGATTGTAAAACTGTAGCTGTGTTTTTGCCAGCAGGTTTTTTGGTGTATTGAGAGCTAATTTCACGTCCCAGATGCCTCATATCTTTAAAGTTATTATAATGGCAGACACTGAATAATGCAGTAAAAGAATTATCTCAGAATAAGTATTGTTGCCAAACTCAAATATACTAATATAGTTACTCTACTTATCTGAGGCTTGGACAAGAGTATTGAAAAAGCTTACAGCACAATAGTACATATTGTTATGCACAAGCTGCAAGATTATGAGCAAATAAGACTGTATTAAATTTTCGACATTTATGAGAAGGAAGCAGCTTTATGGGATGTGGAGATATTTGATTAGGCTTTGTTATAATCCATTTTCTTTTAGAGAGTGATTGTAGTTTATGATCATCCTTAAAATGGCAGATCTCATAAAAACGATCATGTTGCTTGTTTTGAAGCCGGAGCCCAACTGGACATCTGCAGTCTGCAGACCATCTTGAAGCTATCCATTGCATTTTCCAGAAATACTCCACTGCGTAGAGGAGGAACGAATAGCAGGGGGTGATCAGAGAAAGACCAGGGGCGACCTTTCTGTGTCTTTGTGAAGGAAAGAGAGAGAAAAACAGTTTAATTTCTTTAAACCATGTCATCTTCATGAGGAAACCCCCAATTTATCATTAATGTGACATTTATAGATGAGCGCACATTTGTAACACTTATAAATCAGGTTTGGAAATGAATTTGCTCACATTTAGTCTTAGTGAATGTGGTTGTAATATTGGAATTTACATTGTTATGCACAGTATTGTTCATCATGAATAATCACTTACCCTGCAACATTTTATCTCATGTTAGTGTATCTTTAGATCTATACAACTAATTAATGTTGGGCTAAAACATTCAGTTTGAGTATTCCAGGAATGAACAACCGAATGACTCTGAGACTGCTCAGGGGCTTTCTCTACTTGAGATGTGAATCTAAACTGATTCTACTGCCATGGCATTCTCAAAGCCACCCACTCACATGTGAAAGCTCACATGCACATATGCATCCAAAACTCATCCAGCCATCGACTCTGATGCTGTTGGTGTAAGTAAATGGGGTTCAGCTGGTCGTTTGTCGCCTCTGGCTCTCTGTGGGTACAGAGTTTATGGTCTCTCGTGGGTTCATTTACATCTTTCTTTTCGGATCAGGAGTGCAGAAATGTGTTCATTTTTATTTGAAAGGTTCTCAGCTAGGTAAAGCGTTAACATTGAGCTAGCAATGAACAGTCGCTCAGTGGGGTCTCATTAAGCTTCATTGAGTTGTATTACTCAAAGATAAGATTAGATTCTGACACAACCACTGCATAAATCATACTTAAATCAAATCCTAGAAATAGTTGTTTTGTGTTTTATAGATTCAGAGCTATAATTCATGACTTGCGGTGCACTGGGAGTTAACCTAGACAGAGAGCTGCCTCAGCTGTTTTTGAAGCTCACTTTTCACTATTTTGACTCACTGAATGATAACATTTAGTAAACATCTCTCTGAAGTCTTATATGCTCACCAAGACTGCATTTATTTGATTAAAGATACAATAAAAATAGTAAAATTGCGATATATTATTATAAATTAAATTAACTATTTTCAAATTATATCTTTTCTTTTTTTGTTTTAATATATTATCGAATTTATTAATGTGATGGCAAAGCTGGATTTTCAGCAGTTATTATTCCAGTCTTCAGTGTCCTTCAGAAATCATTCTGATATGCTGGTTTGGTGCTCAAGAAACATTTATTATTATTATAAATGTTGAAATCAGTTGTGCCATCTAATATTTTTGTGGAAACCATGACACTTTTTTCCAAGATGTTTTATGAATTGAAAGTGCATTTATTTTAAATATCATCTTTTATAATAGTATACAATAAATGTCTTTACTGGCATATTTGATTAATTTAATGCATCCTTGCTGAATAGAAGTGTCAATTTCTTTTAAAAATGGTAGTGTACATATTGCTAAATTTTCTACATTTATTTTAAAGTTTTTTTTTTGTTTTGTTTTTTAATATTGTAACATTTTGTTATCAACTTTTACATTTTTCATCTCATTTTTCATCAAAGAAAATGTATGAAGTATTTCTAGTTCAGTTTCCACTGGTTTTAAATTTTAATACTTAATTCATGATAATATTATGACATTATTATTATCATTATTGAAGACAGAATGATTAGCGTATTCTGATCTGATCCACTGGAAATGTCAAAACAAGTTCAGCGATGAAGTGTAAAGAAGCCATGGATCTAATCAGCCATCTAATTCACCCATCACACTGAGCAGAATGTGCATTACAGGACCTTCTAGTTGGAGCTCAGGGAGTTTGCTGCCATCTGGCTGAGGAATCCTTCCATTCGGCATCACGTCACCCGAGAATAACAGTGAAGAAAAGCAGAACACTTCTAACAGAACATCAGAGGAAATTCAGTAAAATTCGCTGTCCTCCTTCTTGCTTTCCTGCTTTGTATTTTACTCAGAGGAAGATTTTCCTTTCTTATCCTATGATCTGATTCGATTGTTTCTTTGTGCTTTGCATCTTTTATTCTTCTCATTGTACGCTCACTGCGTGTGAATGTCTAAAACTGCCGTCAATATCTGAAAAGATTTTAGAAAAGAGTGGAGAAAAAAAATCGTTGCCTTTCTATTTTCAGTTTCTTTGCTGTGTGATACAGGCAAGTAGTTAGCTTAGACTGAAAGATTAGTTCATGACCCCTGTGAGGTGAGAGGGTTGTTTGATATGCTCAGACCAGCATGGCCAGTATTTAACTTCTGCTCAACATGTTTATCTAGTCACATTTTCTTTGAGCACAGACGCAGAAACTTTTAATGAGCCAATGAGCATTTGTGTTGAACAGGTGATACTGAAGATAATGAATGCAACAACAGCCCACTCAGATATTAAAGTCTATATCTGGAATTCTTCTATATTGTAGGAACTTCTGTGCAAGAGCTGTAAATTTTCACATATGTTAGATCTGCGCTAAAACTACATCGCTCCCATTATAATCAGTTGTGTTGTCTGCGGTGGAAGAGTATGATGCTGCTTTTCTCTTTTTGGCTGACCACTTTCAAACAGGACCACTTTTCTTTTTTTTACTCTTATTTTATTTTTAACCATATGTATATGCAGTTGTAGCATTGCTAACAATGCTTCCAGTATGATGTCTTAGAACTATTTACACTTTCAAATGTATATTTTCTATGTAGCGAGTCTTTAAAGAACCCAGAAACCAAAATGCTGTTCAAAGAACCTTATAGCCAACTCAAGAACCTGTCTTTGCTGACAGTACATAAAGGGATGATCAGTGCAGTAGCTGAGGAGACACTATTGAACATCACAGAGTATTCGAAGTAAATAATTTATTCATTGTCATATTCAAGTTACATCTTTAAGGTCTGAAAGTGACAGCGTATAACATTTGTCTGGGACTGGCAAAATGGAATCCACAGGAAAAATGGAATCCATCTTATTTCTGACAGGGAGATGTCTGTGGAGGTGTGTCTGTCTGCTGACAAAATAAAAGAAAAATGAAAGGGAAGAAATGAAACGCCTTCCTACAGTAGTTGATTTAGACTCTGTGAGGTTGTGTGTGTGTGTGTATGACTGGGGATGCTAGAAGGACACAGTCAAGGACATGGTTCAAGAACTCTGAAGGACACCATCTCTGCTTGATGAGTGAGAATAAGGAGGATAGTGACAAGACACCCTTGTCCCATCCCCCAACTCCAAGGCTGATTTTATTTTTTGATGAGATGTCAAGTTCTCCATTGCAAAGCGAAGATCTTGAAAGGTGTCCTTCTTGAGATAAAGCGATATTATCTTGTGATTGGCAACGTTGCGACCCTTCAACCAAAACCCTTATCAGCTCTTACAGACCTAAATATTGGA
The DNA here is from genome assembly GCA_004124795.1 of Poropuntius huangchuchieni. Lineage (NCBI taxonomy): Eukaryota > Metazoa > Chordata > Actinopteri > Cypriniformes > Cyprinidae > Poropuntius > Poropuntius huangchuchieni. Next base: position 26,528 of record SCHK01422586.1, on the reverse strand, counting down.
GGTCATGTTCTCTCTATCTAAAATTGGACTTACTAGATACTAGTTGTATTTATTTTTTTAGTTCTCTAGCTCTTAGAATACATAAGATAGTTCCACCTCTAAGCTCACTTTGGTCTTGAGTAGTACTCAAATCAGAGGCTTAAAATAAATTTACCTATATGAGTGCAACTTTTTGGTATATGTTTGATGTTCACAATTCAAAGTTTACAGGCCATTTAGGGAATGGAGTTCATACCAAAAAAAAAAAAAAAAAAAAAGTTTTTCTTGCCTCATAGTACTTTTGCTGTAGTTTATGAATCACTTCAAATGTTAAAGAAATTCTCATTTTTAATTAATAAAATGGTGATTAATGTATTAATTGCACTATCAACTTTAAAAACTTAAAAACTATTTGCATATCTACTTGTTGCTGAGAAATTATTAATAAAATACAATATTTAGTGGAAAATTCTTAAATTATGAATGTTAAGCTTGGGTTAAAAGTGACCTAGGAATGTAAAAGTTGTATGCAGATTTTGTATGCATCAGGAATAAATCTGTTTAAGACTGGGTTTCTCTCTGTTAGGGCAAAGCAAACAAACCTGCAGACAACTACAATGGTTGCCAGCCAAAAACGAAAAACAGTGTCATAATTCTCAGCATTAGTCTAGCGGTATTTATTCTTATGTTGCATAGCACTAAGCCTCAGGATTTACAAGGCATTACAAGGCTATAGGGTGCGATTAGATTTAGAAAAAGCGAGCACAATCGCCCCACTTCTCCTTGATAGAGAGACAGATACTGCCGAGTTCTAGAAAGAGTGTTTAAACTTCCTCCACGGTAGGACAGATAAATACCCGAGACAGTCTCATTCAGTAGATTTATGTTTCATCGCTAGCCCTCGTCCCAGGTCGACTTCAGGGGACAGTAAGCACAATTTGAGGCACATTTCCAGTGATCCTGTGGCTGAGTTTAATATGAGTGTTTTCTCAAGGACGACAAGAGAAGCATCAGTAGCCTTGTCCGTCTTCTTTCCTGTCTCAGGGACACAACTGATCTCATCTGAGATACTGAGCATTGTGTAAAATCAGGGATTGGGTACTGTAATATATGAGCCACTTATGGTAAAACATGTCAAGTGGCTTTGCATTTATTCTGAGTAGCCAGTAACAGAAGGTGTGCAATTAGGGTGTTTGAGTCCTTGGTTGTTTTGAGGGCAGTTTAGAAGGAGAAAACCTCCCCGAAGGCTCGTAGCTTTAAACAAGCAGCTCCAGACAGGTAGAAGGTCTTATTTTTGGCTCCGTCTGCATGTGTGCGTTTGAATAGGGGAAGTAAATGGGCTTGAAACCCCACAGTCTGCACCTGCCTCACAGTCTGTCTTTGCTCACATTATGACATCAAGGCACAGCCACTACTATATGCTCCAGCCATATCGCTCCCTCACTTTTCCTGGATAGGTCAGAATCGTCGGCACGGAGCCAATGATGCAAAAAAGCACTCTGTTTGTTATGGATGGAAGAGCATCTCACTGTGGACCGCTCACGGTGTTATGTTATAGAGAGTTGCACGCCTACAGGTTATGTTTATTTCTGTTGTGGATGCTGACAGTTTTTGAGGAGATTCTGAGGGAAATTTGATGAGCTTGTTGGCATTTCCAAACACAGACTCCCAAGGGCACCCAACACACGTACGTCTTGACTGCAACTACCATTCGCTTCCAAATTTAACTATGCCATCATTTTCCTGTCAGACTTCAGATTCAGGTGGGAGGTTTTGAATCTTTACACTTGAAGCAACGTCTTTTATAGAGCCTTTTACAATCGTCCAGACTCCCAGAGTCAAATTAGCCCAATTTGACGCTAAGCTGAGTAAGAAAGAGAAAGAAGCGTTCTCATAAATAAGAAATGGAGTAAAATCTTAGAGTCTGACCAAAGAACGCAGAAATGGTATCTATATTTGTCTTTGTGAAAGAGCTTCGGTTCTTATCCTACTGCTGTCAACACATTCGCAGATCCTCAGGAGATACAGTCTTGTATTCTGACTTCATACTGTTTACTCCACTGCATTAAAGAGAGGCAAAAATAAATGTCATGCACTCTTAAATCTGCGACAGAGCATACCTGAAGGAGCACAGCTTCCATTTCCTGAGCTCCTGGGAATTCTCTGGCAGAATGAAGATGTATTCCTGCGGCTTGATTTACAAGAGACATTAGAATATGCTCAGTCTCTGTGCTGGGGGCACAGGCAATAATATCATGAAATCAGTGATTGCACAACTTAATATATCAACTTTTTAAATCAGCTTCTTGCTGCAAAAATCCTTTTAATGTTTTATTCTTTAAAATCTATTCTTTATCTGAAACAGTATTGTAAGGTATTAAGAAATGAATTGTATTTATTTTAATTTTATTATTACCAGTAGTATTTATTGTTATAGTGTGTCTTTTTCTTGTTAAAGTAGAATATATGTGTGTGAGGGGGCAAAGATAAATAACATAAAATAAAAATGTAATTTTGCAACATTGCTGTACCTGCCGGTTTGCGTTCTGATCCAAAGCACAGAAATCCTTCATGAATATTATATATATTTTTGAATGAACTGCAGACATTGATCCACAATTACAGATGAAAGCGATATATAGTATTGTTTCATCTGCAAATGGTGAAAGGAAAACTCGCTCAAGATTTCAGCCATGGTTTTACTTTACATAATAAAACATGGGTTTTCTGAACAAGTTGTACACACAAATAGCTATCACACTACTCTCTTACATAAATAGTAACCCACAATATCTATGCATGCAATGAGAATAGAACGCACACAATGAGTGTCTCTAACATCTTTTTTTTCTCTCCTTTCTTTCCTCCCTCCCTCCTCCTTCGACGCTGCCCTCTTCTATCTTCGCCGGAGCAGTGGATCACTTGGGCATTGAGTTCATGGGTAAGAAAAAGAAAGCGTTTTCTTATTGGCAGAGCGATGAATCATGCTTACAGAGTTTATATGTGCCGAGGCGGCTGTGTATCTGCTTTGTGCAGCCATGCTTTTCTTTTCATTGCATGTGTTTGAATATGAACGTTCCTGTTCTTTCTTTTGACTGTGCACTGTATGTGGGCTAAAATGTTGTTTTCCCTTCTTGACTCTTCACAACAAACAGCTCTTATGAAGATACCCCCAGAGTCGTCATGAATGCATTCACATTTGTAGAGATGTAATATCTGAAGCACAAGGTTGCTTCATTCACATTTGACAGGTCTAGAAGTTATTCTGCTACTTACCAAAGCGTTGTGGTGCAGGGATATGTACTTAAATTAGTTTTTGTATCAAATAACCACCCTGTGCAATTTGTGGTCACAGATTAGAAACAGAGAGCAAATTATAAATGCACACGGTTGAGATCATAGGTGTCGGCTCACTGCCTCTTCCCTCTCCTCCAATCACTCGCCTGCATTCCACTGCAGAATTCCAATGCTCTTTGGTCTCCTTGGAAACGGCATTGAAATGTTGAGAGGACAGTGACAGGAGACAGTGAGAGTGAATTCATATTGTTGGCACAGTTTCAAAGGTAACAGTCTTAGTGTCTGTAACAAATTCGTAGTTAGTAAATTGTATTTACATCGCGATAATTTGAGTATGCAATAATTTTGCACAAATACGCAGTTTATTGTTTGCATAACATAACATCTAATCGAATTACTCTAGATTCTCTTTTGCCCCATTATAAAGTGGCATTTCATACGATTTTAATGTGGCATCATCTTGTGCCCTAGAAAGAGAAATGTCTATCAGTATTTTGATTATATAGTTTGGAAGATTCCCAGAGCTGTAGATCGATGGACAAGTAAGGGTAACAGGCAGATGGATTATGTTCACGTTGATTTCCAATTTCCATTGCTGAGGCCTGTAGCGCTTCTCTTCCAGAAGGTTCCCTGATTGAGAGGAACCGGCTCTTCGCTCACTTTGATATCTGGATTTCGATTGTTTTGCTTTTTCTCTTTGTCCATCCAAACTCGAAAAGATAGATGCACTCACTTCTGTCAGCACAATCGTAGACAAGCTGAGAGCGGTCAGAGTACCTGATTTCATCAAGTTAATGACTGAACTTGTAGTTTCAATGAGCTCAACACACATCTATCCAGCATCTATCTATCTATCCTGACTGTCTTTCTGTCTGTCTGTTTATCTATCAAATTCTGAATTATTGAACGTCAAATGGGGCACCCTACAGCGTTGTTGACGTCATAAACTGTGAGACCACATGAAGTGTGTGATTTGAGACAGGGCCTAACTGTTTTGATTCTGCCGTCTGCAAAAACGTTTATGAAGGCTGAGACATGCTTTCATGCCTTGCTTTATCTCACACAGCTGTGAGCATGACAGCTTGTTTAAGACTTCATTTAAGCATTTATTTTCTACGTGATGGTTTGATAGTTGCCATGTACGCACTCAGAGCTCAGAATGATACATGTGAAGTCAGTGTCACTTCCTCTTAACGGCAACGGTAAGGAGTGGACTTCATTGATAAAAGAGAGTATAGTGATTCCTGCAGGCCTTTTAAGACCACATACTGAGCTTGGCTTTTCCTTTAGTGAGGATAGGGAACATATGAGCTGACAGAAATATAAGTATAGAAAAAAATGTACAGACTTTTTCTAGCTTTAGGTAGTAAAAATAATTGCTCCACACCTGAAAAGAGGTCAGAACCTGTGAGGTTATAAATACACAAAATGGCTCAGCATTAAGGTAGATTCTATAGATTGGCTGCTTGTGGGTCAATTCTAAGGGGAATTCACAAGGAATGAGTTGTGCCTGTTAATATCATTATTGGTTTGCATGTGCTGTAATGTTTTCACACCCTTAACAAAAGGAATTATTTAAAATCAGATAACAGCATAAAAGTGCTGGGTGCTGTTTGCATGTGGTATATTGTGGATGAGTACCACTGGCATAGTTTGCTGGAATCATACAGCATTGCTACATTGCAATATGTGAATATATGCCGGTTATAGAGATCTTCTCCATCATTGTTTTAATAACTGCTGCCATGATCACAAGAAAATGTACTCAAATGTCTCTTCTAAATAAAAAATTGAAGAAGTTTATAGTACAATATTAATTATGCCAGGCAAATAGCACACATTTTATAATAAGCCTAATTTGCATAGAAAGGATGAATGTTTGCTCTGAAAAGAATAATTGGTTAATTTACATTTGCAGATTTACATTCTATGCTGGATTGTGGGTGTTTCGTAAATAATACACAAGGTTTCGCATCAATATGACCCCGATGTTTAGTGAATTCTCCTCTGTCTTTTTTTTTTTTATAGTAAACCCCTACAGAGGATGGGTTTTGTAGTTAAAAATCAGTTTTTTTTTTCCTTTAAATCTGTATTCTCTTTGAAGGTTATGGAAATCTTAAATGAAACACAGTTATTCCAGGTTGGCTAAGTGTTGAAGTTGTATGTTCACATGAAAGGGTCAAAACCTTTGATGTGTCTTTGAGATGCCTGCAGCACCACTGAAATGTCATGTGTCTCAATCATTATGCAGTTCAGTCATGGTTATTAGGCAAGCATGGCTAGCTCAGAACATCCCTGGTACTTCTGCTAATAAGAGCACACTCAGGTCACACTGGAATCCAAAAATATAAAAAAAATTAAATAAAAATAAAAAAGACGAGCTCTATGTACTGATGTGTAAAGATAAATAGAAAACCAGGAAACAGATTCCACTGCATTGCTGTCACTCAGTGGTGCACATCACATGTCAAAAAAGAAATGTCTAGACAGAACTGTCGGGAAAATGGAGCAAAACCTGTATTGTCTGAAAAAGATGAAAGATAGTGACTTTATTTATTTTTTTATTTTTTTATTTCATCTATCTATCTATCTATCTATCTAGGAGCCTCTCTTTATAAACAACGTGTATTTATAATGCACTCTATAATACCATTAAAAGTTTTAATGGTTTTATGCTTAATACTGCACTGCTTTGATCATTATTGTGATATATTATCATTTTATCGTATTGTCCTTCAGAAATCATTCTAATATGCTTATTTGGTGTTCAAACATTTCTTATTATAATCAGTATTGAAAAGAGTAACACTGCTTACTAATTTTTTGTTGGAACTGGAATTCTTAATATTACTGCAAAGCAAGATTTTTTGATGAATTGAAAATTCTGAAGGCCAACATTTATTTGAAGTGTTTTTTAACGTTGTAAATGCTAAAATATACTGTCACTTTTGATTAGATTAGCGCATCCTTGCTGAATAAAACTATTAATTTCACTTTTAAATGGCTGTGTGTGCGTAAATATATACATGATTCCTGAGAAAATGTCTTAAGCGAAGTGATGTGCTGAGCAGTGAAGTATCCCGAATGCAGTGGGTGTCATTAGCAGGATGCACTTCTTGTAGTCTTGGTTACATTTATTGTCTGTGGGCGCCTTAATCAATGGCAGGCAAGTGTATGATTATTCACACTGGCGTTTCTTATAACCCGGCACTAGTTACCATGTAATTGAGATAAATTACCTGTTGCTCACCAATAATAAGTGGAATTGCCCTAATTAGATACTTGAGATCATTGATTTGCTTTTATAAAAATTGTGTTTTTCTAGAAGGTGGAAAAACTTTTTTCACCTATCAGTAATGAAGCTGACCGACGACACTCCAGTGTTTTATATGAGCATCGTAATAATAATAATCATCATCATCATAATAATACTTGTCAAACAAAAGTGGCTCTAGCTGGATTTAGATTTATAAAACTAATCAAAAGTGCTGCATAAATGTAAAAGCAAACAGTCTCTTTAATTGTGTTTTCTGCGCAACAGAGTTTTCGATTTGATGTAGAAATATTTTTTTCCTTGTACTGTACAGAGACATGTTAGACTTGGATATTTCGAGAGCATAGATGATATGTGTAAAAGTATGGCCATTAATAGCGGGTTTGAATGAAAGAATGGATAAATTAACATAACACCCCACTTTTCCTCTTTGAGAGGATCAATGATACGTGGAAGAGGATGAGGTAATGTGTAGGAGAGAGGATGTGCTAACACATCCCACTTCCTCTCATCTCTCCTCCTTCCTTTTTTATGCTTTTTGTATCCCAGGGTTTCCAATCACTTTAATTATGTGATGGTGGACATATAATGGCTTGGGAATAATAAGTCAATTTTTAAAGCGTGACGATGGATAAATAATGAAACTGAGCAATGCTTGATTCATTTCACAAGGTTTGGCACTTTCATTTATTGATCTTTTCTGCAAGTTAGTGGACTTATATGAATCATGATGATCCATTGGATAATCTGTTATATTTATATTACCAGCGACACTACCCATAGAAATATGAATGAGTAAACTCAATATGATGGGTATAGGATAAAACGAGAAATAATAAATAAAATATCAAAAACGAGAAAATGACACAATCACTAATACAACTATGCTAGTTTTCGAGTTTACTCTAGCCTTGATTTTTTTTTAGGTTTTATTCATGGTTTAATATAATTCAACATTACTGAAATACAATCTTTAGTTATATTTTTGGAGATTTTGGTCCTTACCCTTTTACAGCTGTATGACTATTACTTCCATATAAAATAACTGCCTGCGGAGGTTACTAAAATGCACTCAAGGGAGTATGATTTTACTTTGGGTAGCCTTTACCATGTTAATTTCACTTGCAAGGTTAACACTGCTTTGAGTATGACCTTGTAAAGCTCACGATTGCTTTATTACTAGTCAGACTCACAGTCACGTAGCTGACACATTCATTATACTCCAATGTGTTCAGTGTGAAGTTAGTGGCTGCTCTTGTAGATTGTGTTGTGTCTGAGTATAATCTGATTGATTGCCTATTAACAGTTGTGAAGACAAGCGTGATTTACTCTTTCATATGAGAAATGACAGCTGCTATTTTTCACACTTAATAGTGTCCATTTAGGTTTAAACACTTGTCCTGTGCCATCCATCCCCACAAAATAAATAAATAACAACATCTATTACTCCTCTCTTTTCAGCAATTCAGTTTCACGACTCCCTGACAGTTGCATAGGGGTTTTTGCCGCATTGCAAACTAGCATTTTGGATAATCAAGCTCCCACTAGTGCAGCCAGCCATGTTTTATTTTCTTATTCTAGGCCACTTCTATTACAGCAACAAACATTTAGTGATGTGCTGAACTCATTGTCATTGTTTCTCTGTAGATGCATCTTCATATGTGCTACAAACTAGTTTTTGTATAGCAGCGAATGTTTTGTTCATGTTTTTCCTCCTTGTTTGTTTCGTCCCGACAGAGAGCAAGGAGGTGTACAAAAGACAAGTGATGTCTATTACATGTATCGCCATGGGGATCAGCTTTCTAGGCACCCTCTGCATGGCTCTCTACTGTCGGAACAAGTAAGTGGACCTCAGAATTAATCAAAGCTTGAGCTGTTCCCCAGAGCATATCATTTGAAAGAAGGGCACAATATAACAAGCTAGAGGAAAGAGTGACTGCTATGGAAACCCAGAAACATAATGACTGGAGGTGTGGACGTAATTACTTTCTCATAAAAGCACCCTCAGCTCTACTGGCCACTTTTCCAACAGGAATGAATTAAAACATCGTTGGCCCATGGCATGCATTGAATGCGCTGCTGCTGGTGCTTTTACTATTCTATTTTACTATACTGGTGCCTTTTACGGGCTCATTTCAAGTATTTCATTGAGACAAATATATTCACAATCATTATAGGCTCAAGATGACTGTTTTCCCATTTATCTCCTCAGAGCTGCCCATTGTGTGTATTTAAAAATGCATTTGTTAAAAGACACAATAACTTTGTTCTAGTGAGCTGCCACACTTACTTAGAATCGTATTTAAAGTTCATTTCTGTATTTATTTTCATCCCCCATCTTGAATGTACAAAGACATCTCATTTTAAAATTGTGATTTCTAGGCATTTAGCAGGTAAATACAAAATTGGTCCTAAGTCAGAGTTGGAAATAAATTGTATAAAATCCAAGGTTTACATTTCTAGTAACTGTGCAGTTCATTCTCATATTGTATTTTCATAAAGTTTTGGAATATTTGTCCTGTCCCCAAATTTGTCACTACAGAAACAGTAATAATAATTTAATTAAAAGGGTTATAGTGACCTAGATTGTAAATATATATTTTTTGCTATTTTATGAACATTTTTTAGGGGGAAAATGAATTGCTTAAACAATTGGAAAACTTGAAGAACTTTCTGGAATACTATATTTTATTANATATTTTTTGCTATTTTATGAACATTTTTTAGGGGGAAAATATATATATGAACAACTATAAAAGTCAAGTAAATGAATTGCTTAAAACAACTGGAAAACTTGAAGAACTTTCTGGAATACTATATTTTATTTTTTCAGTTTTAATTAGAATTAGACAAAAAAAACTTTAAACCAAACTAGGGCTATGAGACCTTCAGATATTATTGTGGACAACCACTGCTACAATGTGTTGCTGCCTTATAATCTTGCCAAATTTAATAGGAAGCAGAATAATTAAAACTCCTGCCTTTGTAATAGCCCCAGGAGAGCATCTATGATGCTTTAAAATGCTGCATTTTGTAGGCATAAGTAGGAAAAGGGTAATAATAGTCACATTACACTGAAATTGTGATGGATCTGATCCATGTGGTTGAGTATATATCCATATTTTACCCATGAGTTGAGATAAGCATCAGAAAGAACAACTGACTGCAAGTCAGAGCTCCTGAAGCAAGAAGGGGTGTGTGCGGAACAGCCCAGCAATTTAAATATAACACATGATACAATGAGTGAGCGAACTGACAGAAGAAAAATCAAACAATGATGTAGTGACATTTAAGTGCACCAGTAATTATTTTATCTCCCGGGAAAATAACTATTGGCTGTCTTAACTGTCAGAACATATTCTTACAGATGATGGGTGATGTGTTTGCATGTGAATGAGTCTGCTTCTGTGTTTATGTAAATAAATATCCGCATAGCCCATGGTATTTTGGATTCTTATCTATTTATGCTGCCCCCTACAGGAGAAGAAGGGAAAAGCTCCAGGCACATTTGAAAGAGAGCCGTATCCAGAAAAACTACAACCTCAACTCTTCCAGCCTGGCCCCTAAACCAAGCCTTAGGTCTCAGCAAGGCCTGCAGCTCCAGAAAGTAAGCATCTCTGGCCCCTTTTATGCCTCAGATTAATTTATGTTTTGTATCCGGATAGTATATTCTTGAAGTGGATTGTATTTATATCTTGTGTTCAGACTTTTAAAATTCCATTTTTTGAAAATGAAATTTTCTGTGATGACTCATTGCTTATTGAAACAGGAAGCCTGGGGAGGACATATCAAAAGGATTTTCTTTTTAAAGAAAATTCTCAAAAGACATTACTTTATGTCACAGCTGTTGTCATGAACAATTGGCAAACAAATAAGACCCTAAACAGTCTCCATTGCCTGAGAGAAACTTTAATCGATAATTTATTCAGTGCCTGATTATAAATAATTTAAAATCACTTTATGATGTGTGTTGTCTAAACTGTTATTATGGCCTTTTTTTTTAATTGTTGCATATAAAACAAGCTATAGATTGTCTAATTATACACTTGTTCAATATTATCATTTTTATTTTTTTTGTAGCTAACATTTTGCAAGCTAACAGTTCAGCATGCTAGCTTAGCTTATTGTTAGCCAATCTGCTGGCTAGCTTAGCCTATAAACTGTGTGATTATTTAAGTATTTTTTAATAAGTTCTTTAATAATCCGAAATATATTATATTATATTATATTATTACTGTATTTTTATTGCATATATCTATTTATTTTCTTAATTTGTTGCTAGCATACAGATGGCTCAAAAGCTAAAAGACATGGACTAAAACAGTTGTTCTCAACCAAGGAGTCAGGGCTCGAGGGCCCCAAAAATTCTTATATTTTTAGTTTTGTTTTGTTTTGTTACGTTTTGTTGTTTTTAGTTTAATTTTAGGTAAATATCAGCTTAGATGTGCTGACCTTCGAATATTAGAATTTAAATATTGTCAAAAAAACGTTGAGAGCCACTAGACTACAAGCCACAAAGCTCATGGAGTCATGAATGTAGTCAAGTGCTATCTGATTATGATGTGATTGCTGAAAATTCATGTTAAAAGGGATTCTGAGACAAATCCCGTCACATCTTCTGCTTTTCTGCTCATCAGCAATTAGAAGCAAGAACAGCTGAAGCTTTACATCGCTCAGCTCATTGTAACAAGGCTCTGTCAAAGCTATTCAGGGTGTGCAAGTCTCTGAGGACAGACACACTAATAATGGTAGTCACGCTAGTCCATCATTGAGGGTTTGTGATAACTGCATCATTCTCTGTCTTTCCAGCTCAGAAGCTGTGTGCCAGTCCAGTGTCCTAGAGATTGTAGGCAGTGTGTTACCTTCCCTGCGTCCTTTTGGGAGATTTGGTTAATATTCATCACTTTCTCAATCATTCCAACTAACAGATCCATCACAGATAAGCCGATACAGGCTATTTGCATGGCAAACACAGTGGTAATTTAAATGTCACTCAAACCCAGTGAGATGTTTAATCGCTAAAGCAATCACCCACTGTCAGAAGCCATGCAAATGCCAGCCAAAGCAATCAAAACTAGTCCAGTGACAAGGATACACCAGCTTTTGACACATGATGTTGATTCCTTTTTCCATGACGACACCCTTTTTTCAGTAATCATAAGAACCGCATTGAATTAAGGATGGAGTGAGTTTTACATATCTGCATTAGAGAAACCTCTGGTAGCAATATCTGTGAAACTCAGAAGATTACTGATGTAAGATATGTTTCCATCGCATCTCAGATTCAGCCCTAACCTTTCCCTCTATATATATATTTCATAAGCATCTCACTCTTTCCTGTGCACCGTTCGCTGAAAGTACAGCCCATGGGCATATAAACCAACATTTATTAATACACAAGTAACACACAGCTTGTCTTGTCTAGAATGAAATTTTAGGCTAGCGTGTGCCAGGTAAATGTGAATTTTTGTTGTTTGCTTTGCCCCTGCATACCACAAAGATTTGGATTATTATAGGTGTGAAATATTTGTTGAGGCTGAGCAAGAAGAACAATTCACAGCTCTCTGAAACACATTTACCACAGAAACCCTTCACTTCAATGACATTTAAAACTATTACCATCTACAGTAGCTTTGGACAGATCATGCAGATCACACACACTCAATCTACAGTAAATGATGGTCTTGCATGTCATTATGGCTAAATTAAAACATCCATTACACTAAAATCTCCTCCTAAGCAGCATGTTTTCAACCTTATACAACTCTGTTCAAAGCAGATCCATCAAAAAACTTTGAACACAGACATGTGGTAACAGCTCATTATTGCCCATACTTCTCATATATTCATCCCTGTTAGCTGTATAACAAAGTCACGCTGTGAGGAACTAACTCGTATGGCTTTCATATGTGCCATTATGATGTCTAAGGTGGTCTCTGCAGTGCTATTTCGAAATAATATTTCATATATTACTTTCTCAATTTTCATCTTCTTTGTATAGTACCTTTTTCTCCGATGTGCTCATTACCTTTCAGCTTATGTAAACATCACATGTTCTTCCCACTGCATATTCCTCTTCAGATGGCAATGACGATAATATTTTGATATCAGTTTGCAGTTTTTTGCTTGTATGGTCCAAGACTGTGAGCACTTTTTTGTGAATTACCCTTGATAAAACTAACATGTTTTATAAAACAACAGAACTTGCTTGTTACCTGCACATTAGTCTTAATCAGATTTTAAAAATGGGAATTTGGGCTATATATAAAATTTGTAGTATTTTTTTCTCTAAACGTTAAGATGTTTTGGCTGAATTCACCTGATTAATTTAACAGCTAAGTAGTCTATTCAAGCCTGTTTGTTTAAAAGCATTTTCTGGAAATGTAGGTGGCTGCAGTGCTTCGAAAAAGGAAGAAAATGCATCTCGAAAGATTAGAAAGACGTGCTTTCAAAAGATTTTGGATGAAGTCATTTTTGATTGCCTGAACAGGTTCTTTTGAGTGTGGTCAAAGTGCATCTCTAAGGGAAAAGAAATTGACTGCTTCAGTAATGATAGGCTTCTAGCTTTTCTAATACTAGTTACCCATGTGATAAAGGGTTGACCTTAAATTCAGAAATTACCATTTCTGTCTTTGAATGAATCAGACAGCTTTTTTAAATCTGTTGTGGGAAATTATTTTCAAGACTTTTGTAGTGCTCTGAGTCATAACTTTGCTTTTGAGAAGCAGTATGGCCGTCATATTAATGGCAGAATATGTTTGGGTTTGAGTAAAAACAAAGTGAATTAACCGTTAATTTCATACTGCACACCACATGGACTACAAAATATAAAATTAACATTTTAGCGAACCATATATTATACCTTTTTTGAATATTTGGCTTTTAGTTTCTTTCTGAATTCACTTGAACCTGTTATTAGTAAGAATGTCTTACCAACACTTCCTCCCACAGTTTTATTGTTACTCTTTCTCTTGCTCCTTCTCTTCTTCTATATAAATCTTATACTCTCTAGCTCCTTCCCACTCACCTGATATTTTCAATAGCACTTTTTCTGTCACTGGCTAAAACATACAGCTATGCAATTCATTTTTAAATAGAGCTAGAGATGGACGTAACATAGTAACAAAACACGCTGGTTAAATGCTCACTGTCTGTCAACTATATATAAAGTCTAAAGTAATCATGAACAAGTTTTTATTTTGAGTTAAAAGATTAAGGTTTATGTACATTAAGTGGTTTTAAACATATGACTCACTTGAATTTCAATAGATTCTGAAAAAAAAACATTATAAAATTGCCCACGGTATTACGCGTGGGTTACATTTCACATATGTATTGTAATCTTACTTCAGCCCAGGTTTGAAAAAAATGTCAAGCTTACTGCAAATGTCATTTCTTTGTCAAGGCAGTGTCAATATTTCACAGACACAAGAGGTTTCCTCCTAGCTACTGTTACATCACGAATGAATAAAGTCCTGTAGGCTGGGATGTTACACGATGCATTCAAATCATACTGTAAAGATGCTTCCAGCCATAATTTGCAGAACAGAACATAATGAGTTACTAAATTATGCACATACACTGCATATTTTTAAGCAATCACAATAAAGTTTCAGTGTTCCCTGTAGCACAAACAGTAGAGCATGGCACTATAGCAATGGAAAAGTCATGGATTGGATTCCCAAAGAATGCATAAACTGTTGAAATGTATGCTTTGAGTGCAATGTAAATTGCTTTGGAAAAAAAAAAGCGTCTGCCAAATGTAAATGAGGAAAGTAAAAGCAAAAAAAAACAATATGGTCTATTCTGCGATGCATTGTTCCCACAAGAGTTCCATTAGATGAAGCTATTGGGACATTTCTTGGATTTACATAGTCCTGAAAGTGCTATATTATCCAATTAGAGTGACTCTAGTGCCCTTCTCTGATCCCCCATCAGCCATCAGTTCTCCTCCTCCCGTGCATTCCCTCTCTCTCTTCTCTTCCACTCGACACCGTGGAGTGAAGGTGGGATAGTGGAGGAGATTAAGTATCTCTCTGACATTTAGATCATTGTGTGCATTCTGCCCGAAGCAGAAATGGCTTTTTATGAGGAAGTCTTTCAAGGTGTGAAATTTAAATTGGATTTGTCTGCAGGTTTCATAGAGGTCTGTTGGATTATCTGAACATCAGTGGAACCCGGCCACTGACTCTTTGTCAGAGACAAGAATTGAGGCGAAGAGTCAAGCAGAAGCCTGAGCTTCTCTTGCATGCTGGATACATTATCCAACTGGGACTGAAAATGTAGAAATTAAAAGTTTGGATACAGCACATAGCACTGCCCATAGACAACGATGTAGAACATTTAACATTTGTCTTCCTTTTTGTGTCTTTTGCAGTATTATAAACCTACAAGGTCCTCACCACCGCATGTTCGAGAGTCTGGTTTCATTCAAAGCACTGCTGCCTCTACCAATCCACAAGGCACAGTGACAGGGAAACACCCCAGGTATGAATTATCACAAAACCCTTTTATTCTTTTAAAAACAGCTTTTTTTCATGCTCATTTAATGACATTGAAAGAAATTTTGACAATTATTATTGAAACGATACAGTTTGAAATCCACATGCCTCTGTCAAAAAGCACTGAGGAGAGAAATTAAATTTCCATCTATTACAGTGTACCCAGTGACTATGGTGCAATTAATGAATAGTAAGAAAATTGTAATAATTCTAATTGGCATTAAAATGCCTATTTGTGATAGTGACAATATAAATGGCAGAGCAGCAGTATATGGAGATGAATTTCACTGGGAGGTCATGTAATTTACCAGCCCAGTGCTTGTTATAATCAGTTCCCCTGGTGCAATACAATATGGCAGCTTTGTTTTTGTTCACTAAGGCTGCATTTATTTGACCAAAAATACAGTCAAAACAGTAATATTGTGAAAAATTATTGCAGGTTTTTATTTGACTTTTGTGATGGCAAAGCTGAATTTAAAGCAGCCATTGCTCTAGTATTCAGTGTCGTGTAATCCTTTAGAAACCATTCTAATATGCTGATTTGCTGCTCAAGGAACATTTTTTATTATTATTATCAATGTTGAAAATATGTTTTGAAAAGATTCTTTGATGAATAGAAAGTATAAAAACAACGTTTATTTGAAATAGAAAACTGCTGTAACATTAAAAATGCCTTTTACTGTCACTTTTGATACATTTAATTTGTCCTTGCTGAATAAAAAAAAAAAATCTCACCCCTAAGCTGACTTGCCAAACTCCAAAAATCTTTGCAGAACATCCCATTGGATACAACTGGAGATTTCTGTAAGCAGTTCAAACTTAAACTTGTTAAATGGTTAATTGGTAGGTTAATTGGATATTATTGTTAGATTGGCTGGAATGAATTGTGACATTGCAAAGTGATTTAATTGTTTTATTTATTCATTTTTTATTATTTAATTTTATTTATTTTTTTATTTTTTTAAAGAAACCATTGCACAATAACATGATTATAACCATTCAAAGCATTTTTAACTGATAACATGTATGTACAATAAGTGAACAAAACACATTCACAAACTCTTTAGTTACTATCAACATTACAATAACATGAATCAAAACATGAAAGAAAAGATGTTAAGTTAATTTACCTTGAAGTTATGTGTTCTTACTGATGGGAATGAGAGAAAAACAGTTTGATCCACAGAATGCACTTCTCATGATTAATTTAAGGATTTTCAATTAAGAAATATGTTGTGTATCCTCTCTGGATACCTTGTTTCATTATCATAGGTGACCTGGAAGCAGCATTTTTAAATATTTTGTAATAATGTTCGTAAAATTGCATTTAAAACTCAAAAAGGCATGTCTGAAATAATAGACAGTAACAGCTGATAAAATAGGACTGGTCAAAAATGTACGTTAGGCAGAAAAGTGTCAACTGAAATTGAGGTATTTGGTCATTTTAGAGTCTAATAGAATTTTTTATCGAATGACTTTATTGATTAAAGTGTTTTCTGATATGAATGATCTGTTGTTTTAAATGATGGCCTGTCCATGTGTGGATAAGATTTGTGGTGTGGGGAGGGTTTGGGGATGGTCTGTGATGGCAGAGACACAAATCCTTTCAGCCTTGTTTAATCCTCGTACTTTCCTCAATCTAAACGTTAAGCCCTGATTCCACTCTCTGTTTTTGTTTGTGGTTCAGTGCACTCTTGCAATCATATATGTATTTTTTTTTTTTCTGTGATGACATGTAATTTGTTTGCAAACCGCCTTTTGACCCCTGTCCCACCCCTCCACAAATGCTCATGTCTTCAAATGATCATCACAATCTAACTGATTGCTCTTGACTCAGGGTAAGGAAGGATTTAAATATGCAGTGAATTATCGCTCTGTTGGAGTCTCATCTAAAATCGAGCATGAATTCCTCTTCGGGCTATTTTTACCAAATAGTCAAATGTGTGCTCCTTTCTGCCATCGGTCTGATAGGTCAATTAATCTCTATGTTAATGTGGCCCCATTCAGTGGAAACGTATGTACAACATCTCCCCGTAGTTTGCCTAGCAGTATCACATAAATATCTAATTGGGAACAAGGTGCTCCATGTTTTTAATGAGGAAATATATCTAGTAAATCATTTTTTTAATGAAGTCAACAGGTGTGTAGACTAAAGCCTGCATTCCTGAGTGTTGTTTATTCCCAGTGTCTTTCTCCGCGAGCTTTATGAATACATGTCCTGCTTTGTAAAACATTCAGCACACCAGATGGAGACAGAGAGAAAGTGAGAGTGTAAAGCATTTCTAACATAAGAATGCCTGGGACTGGGACAGAAAATCTCTAAAAGAAATTAGATTGAGTGTAGCGGCTTTGCTTTCTTCAGTCATGTGCGCTATTTTTAGGATTTCCTCTCAAAAAAAAAAAAAAAAAAAAAACTGAACATAGATAGTAAATGTAAAAGTTAATAAAATATCAATATTGTTGCATTTATTTATTTATTTACTCATTTATATCTTTATTCATGTAATTTTTTTTTAAATAAAATATTTTAAAAATGGTTTTGTTTGTAGGTTGTTTTTTATTACTGTTTTTTTTTTTTCAGAAGTCTCCAGTAATGTAAAAAACAATAACAGTAATAGTTAACATAATAATAATAATCAATTAATAAGCTTCACAGCTTATTATTATTATCCCCCAGTAAACATGCACTTGTCAGATTTGTATCGCTTCTCTTTGGGGATCAAAATGACCATAGCGATAACAGAAAAATAGAAATCAAGAAATCCAGGAGTGATATGTTGTGTATTTTATTTTACAGGAGTGCTTCCCTCTCTCATAGTCCAGATCAGAGGAGTCGTTCTGCTTTTCGGCCTGCATCTCGCAGAACACCACCCATAACCAGAGGATGTCTCAATGCCATTGGTGGATCGAGAGATTCTGGTCCTGCCTACCAACATCTCCAGGAAGTAGACAACTCAGAAAGGGAGTCAGTGAGAAGGTTAGTTAGCAACATTCATTTGCTACAGGTCAATGAGCTTAATGCTAATTATTTAATGCTTACGCACAGTCCTACCCAGTGGATTAACCCGATGGATTAAACTCTAGTCTGTGATTCTCTGAGGGATGGGATGCATTAATGCAATGAAAATTGCATGCAAAGATTTTTTGGTGTCCATATGAGTCAGTTCTGGTCGGTGACACTGTCTGCCTCTATCAGGACCCTTCTGTCTGCTCTCTCTATACTCTGATTTATGAGCCAATCTGTAGTTTTAAACAACCACTTCTGCCACACAACCCCCAAGGCAGAAGCCATTCTTACACTTACTCTTTGTCATTTTTTCTGTTTCTGCTACTGCATCTTAGATCTGAATTCAAGACAAGAAGTTTTATCCAGGTTCAATATATAAAGATTTATATAATTGTTTGCTTGTTTTCTGTGTATCAGTGTATCCCACACCACTTTTTTTAGCAGCAGAGCTCCCCCGCTGCTAAATCTATACCACCACCTCCGAATCTTCAGCGTCACAGTAAAAGAAATAATATTTCATATCGGAATTGTAAATGTGAGTGCGCAGTCTGTGTTCAGTGTGATGCAATTCCAATGTTATGTATCAAAAAATATTTCTATTGAGCTGCAAGAGCAAACATGCAATTCAACCAGTGCGTACAAATTCACAAACAAATGACTCAAGTTGCTTCTTTTTAGTGAATAGTTTTAGACTGATTGATAAACGATTGACTATTAAGAGCTGGTTCTCTGTAGTGAATAGTTTTTAGTCTGATTCATTAAGAAATGATTCATATGATCTGATTCTTTTTATAAAATTAGGAACATACAAAGCAATGCAACAATTGACTCTTGCGACCCAGTTCCAACCCGGTTTCAACTAATTGTTAAAAAATACAAATTAAAAAGACAATGGGACACTTAAAAAAACCATAGTCATTTTTTTTACTGAGTGATTATAAGTTAAATGAAGCATAAAAACAAGATCAAGTATATCTCCAACACCATAAACAGCTTTGGACTTGCTGTAACAGTTGGATATACATTTAGAAAATTAAAGAGATGAAAAGAAAATATATACATAAACATCAACACATAAAATTTTAAATAAAGAGAAAAGTATTAAGGAAAAGGCTTATTTGCCCAAAATAACATAACTGTTTATCCTCATTTGCAAAACGAATTCAACACCCAGTGCGAACTTTACTGCATGACGTCACGACTTATAAAACTCTGTTTCATGGTTCCAAGATTGGTGGTATGTCACTGGCAGGGTTGGCTTTTTAATGTATGATAAAATACATTTACCCAGAGTATTTCTTTAATAGTTTTGTGTATGTGTCATAAACCCTGTTTTATAATTGCTCCCAAGTTTTGCCATAAAGCCCGTTTTATAATTGCTCCCAAGTTTTCAGTGGCGAGCATATGCCTTTGTTTCTATGCTGGCTGCAGAAGCAACAAGCGAGCTTGTCTGAGCTCTATTATTGAAGTTCTGTATGCAGGCATGACTCACTGAGACAGGAGGGCACTGGGGAGTGCTGCCTTTTCCAGGAGCAGCACAGCTAATAAAAACCACACTGTCATAGCCAATTAAACAGCCAGTGATATATCAATGGAATGGGCAGTCCTGGATGAGTTTGCTAGAATGGGCCAGCCATCAGCTCTCACACACTATAGGCTATCCTGGCCCAGTTAGTCCTCGTTTGCTATACAGGATGGCTTTGTAGTGTGGAAGACTCCACCTCGCCTTAAATCTCCAACAGGGTCTCAGCACTGACCTATTTCCAGCCTTCCAGCCTGCATAAGAATATTCCTCTGCCGGAGAGAGCTCTGTTACCATAGAGACAGGCTGGGATACGGGACAGGAAAGAGAAGCAGAGAGTGGGAGCGAGACAGGAGAGGAGTGACAGAAAAAAGAGGGAGGGAGAGACATAGATAGAACTGTTTTGCATATGACAGCAGAAAAAAAAAAATCTTGGCCGTCTCATTCCTTCCGTCCCAGAAAGCGTGCTGTTATCTCACTAAAATGGCTTACGCAGGGAACAGACTTCGCACGGTGTTATTGTTCCAAGTATTTTTAGAATTAAAGGTACCTGTCAACCCCCCTCTGGGTCATCTGGATTCCCTCGAGCTGAGTGCTTAAGCAAGTATATAGACAACATTTATAATTGCTTACTCACATTAAGTCCTGCTGTTAGTATAAAACTAACTGGAGGACTTAAATTCGCAGTTTGCGACATACCTCCTATCTGATCACCGACACAAGGCTATTTTCCCAGTAGCCGATTCCCTTGGACAAAGTCGGCTCTAAAGCCTGACCTCATCAGCTGCATTTCTCTCTTACAGCGAGTGTTTGCTCATTAAAGTGTTTTCAGTACGAGCCTTTCAAAGATGTGGGCTGTTCATTATACAGGACTTCAAAACATGCCCTGAGTAAATATTCCACTACAATGACACCCTTCGAGCTGTTTTTCTTTCAGCCTAATACATTTCATGCAGGTATCTGAAATTATTACATGATACGATGAGGACTAACAGCATTGCAGGAAATAAGGTTATAAATCATTATTTGCACAGAGCGGTGCGGCAGTATCACTTTCTTTGGATGTAACCAACTAACCCTCAAAACTGATGTTTCCTGCTTTTGGAGCGACACAATTAATGATAGAGTTTTAATTTTTGGGTGAACTATCCCTTTAAGAGCAGAGTTATCTTTGCTTTTTTGTTTTGAGGAAGAAATTATCAGAATTTGTCAGGTTTTTGGCATCAAATTGTGTATATATTTATTCACGAGCGGAACCATAAATTCTGATTTGTTTTCTGAGTTAGGCCAGTAAAATTGTCTGTACTTATTGGTTTTGGATGGACATAGTTTAATCACCAGTCTATGCATATTTTCTGCTGTTTTCCCAACTTCAGTTGTTTTTTTGAGGGAAACCCACCCCTAAATGACAGTCTCTTCCTCTCTGCAGGCAGAATAAGTTGCAGACCAGACTTTTTCATCATATAGTCAAAGCTCTAGATGTGTGCAACTGGAGGAGAGGTGGAGAGAGGGTCACTGGAGAGACGTGCTCAGCAGGAGACAGCAGGAGTTTCATTAAAATCACATGAATTTCTAGCCGTCTTCAAAAGAGCTCTCTTTTTCTGTTGATATTGAGGATTTCAATAAGTGATCACATTATATTAAATCATGATCTCTAATCTTAAGCAAAATCTCACAAACTCAAATCCATGCATCTTTAACTGTTTCCAAGTCGTGACATTCCAGTAAATGATGGTCCATGGCCTGTGGAAATACTTGACATTGCTGTCATATCGTCTGTTTTATAGAAAATAGAATCAGACAATTTGCCTCCCCTTGATTGAGGCTTAACTCTGACTCGGTCATTATCAGAAAAAGCAGTGCTTGGTTAAATATTGATGCTTTGAGAAAAGCCATTCTTTGTCAGGGATTATGAATTATTACACAAAGATAATGAATCAGGGGAACAATACCGATTGCTCCTAAATTGAGAGATTAGTTTACCAAAGGTCTGGTTAGATGGAACTTTTGCCTTCATCCCTTTTAAAAGAATTTTGCATGCAAATTGTCAGAAGATTAACTTAAGAATGACTGCCATGGGAGCAGCGAGTTCTGAATCAGGAAACCAGCTAATGCCCAGCTGAACTAAATGATTATGAGCCAGAGAAGGCACTGGGCTACCAGCCAGATCAAATAAACGTTAAGTAGCTAATAACCTGAGATACCTGAGTATATAATAGAAATTGTTTTATTTCCTCAACATTTTGTACAAAAATCCTTGCTTTGTTTTACCTGCCTCTTTGAGAAAGACATATAATGTTGTTGTCTATTATGTAAGACTTTATAAGACACAGTGTCTGCTGTGCTGAGACGGTCAAAATTATGTTTTTATATATTGAAATGCATTCTTGTATACTAACAGAGAACTATGAGTACGCAATTCATAGGTTAACAGAAAGTGTACGCAACAGACTCTGTAAAGCAAAAAATGCTGATCTGTTTGTTTGAGCATCACAGCCTGCCCAATAATAGCAACACTGATTCCACAAATGGTGCAAGTTTGGAGCAGGACTATTTGTTTGACTGACTAATGGTAACACTGTGATATCAAGACAGTTCACTCATATTACTATAAATGGGTGAAAATGCAAATGTATCTTTATAAATGAAAGAACAAATCGGCAATTGGTAAAGACATCACGCCATTGTATCTGCCGCCAGAAGCTTTGGTACCCACAGAAAGTCCTGACACATGCACAATGGCTGAATGAACTTGGAAAAATATGCTTTTTTAATAGTATTTGATTGCGAGAAAACAAATCCACGAGTCAAATTTTGCCAAGCAGTTTTTTTACTGAGAGTTCAGTATTTCCCCATTCAAGGTCTAGTTGGTCTAAGATGCTCGGAGGTGTTGCCAATATGGCTGCTATGGCTTTCCTTGAAAAGAGACTGCTGTCGACAAGAGTGACGGAGAATTTGGGAACCTTTTTAAACCAGTCATTATTTTCGCAATTCTGTTTGTTGATGCTACAGGCACAGAAATTACCCACTTGCACTTTATTCGGCTTTCAAACCTTTTTGAGATTCAACAAACCCCCCTTTCTCGGTACTCTAATCGCTTTCAATATATCCCTGTCTTTTCCTTAATCCCCCTATATTTCAGTCTGTCATCTTTTCCTCTTTCTTTACAGGAACCTCTCCGGCCCAGGTAACGACCTACATCAGGATTCCTTTTACAATATGCAAGCCTCACAATCCTCAAAATCTTGGAGCAGCCATTTAGACCACAGGTGCGCTAGGAGCCTCAGGTCGGGTGGCCCTAGCCAAAGTCCTCCTGCTCCCTACCGTCCGTGCTCCATCCCAATCATCCCCTCTGTCCACTCCTACCAGGATGAGGTCTCGTGTATGCAAACCGCCCCTACTGCTGGAAGCAGTCGTTCAAGTCCTTTGGAAAGCACAACGGAAGCTTCGGCCGTCGATCAACAGTCCAACGTAACGGTCTCCAACCGAGCATCTGGTAGACGGGATGAAGTGGCCTCGCTACTCGACGAGGCTCAGGAACAGCTCAGAGCGCTAGCACATGCCCAGAGGAAACAGGAGGACATCAGTAGCTCCGTTCTTCAGGGGGCCAAAGAAACTGTGTGCATCCTTTTAGCAAATGGGGGTGGACAAGGGGGAGTGGCCTCTTTTGGGCCCACGGAGACTCAGTTAGTGAGCCCCAGAGACATGCACAAAGATGCCACAAAGCCTGGCCAATGAGAAGGGATTGACAGGACTAACCACAAATGTCCCGTGTGTCTTTAGAACACTCCGCCAACATTGGGATACCACTGAAAGCTGCGGTTGAATTTCTGAGGACCTGCTGTGGGTGGAAGCGTGGGAGAGTGACAGTCTCGAACATGTGAAAAGATAATTTATTTATATGCATTTATTTAAGGAGAAACTTAGAAAAAGAAACCAAATAGTCTGTCATCTCCATGGTGTTTTTAACTGTATAAAATATACATAAATATATATAAATGGATATAAATATATGAATTCAAACTGGTGACCAAGTACAAAAAAGGAATATGGGAATGAGAAACTTTCTTTTGTAACGTATCAGCTCCACATCCTTAAAGACTCGATGCTCAGTGGTTCAAAAAAAAAAAAGTTATAAAAAAGGAGTTTTTCCACTCGTTTCACTCATTTCCAGTCAAGCTAAGCTTGTCCGACACACAATCTTGTGTTTTGCACCTGCAGCAGCTGTTTACTATCACCGTCCCAGTCACTGTCCTCTACCCTGCCAAGGAATATGGCTCCATCTGCCTTTGAAAACAGTGGAACGTGGATTACAATTGGACTAAACTTCTAAACGCTAATCGTATCAAGGCATGAGGTAACTGATAGTCAAGCACTGCCTCCAAGACATCGATTGGAAGAATTTGATGTGTTTGTCCATTTGTGGAGCAATCTGCGTTTTGTTTTCTGTGCCTCGGTGCGTTCACTCTTCATTTGGGTTCAGATATGAGTAAAGATAAGCTAATGGAACAGAGCACATCATACTGCACACCACCCGAGATGCACAAACAGACCGTCGGCACCTCTCTGGATGGACTGAGGAGATAACAGAGAGCGGGCTTGGCCAACACAAGGAGCTTTTGTGGTTTTTCGTTTCGTTCTTATGGAATTATCTGCTGCTTTCTGGGAAGGTGGGTGGGAGCAGCAGTCACTATGAGTCTGTATGCTACCTTTGAATTGGGACATAATATTTCTGTGAATTAACAACCAAATGTGGTAAGAAAGAAAAATTAACAATGAATCTTTAGTGAAGCTGTTTCTTTGTTTCCAATGTTTTTTGTTTTGTTTTGTTTCGTATTTTTCTGACCCCCAGTTCACACAATCGTGCATGTTGATGGTATTGTTTTGCACAACCAAGCCATGATAGTTCTAATGATTTATAGAAAAGCCCCACAAAGAAGAAATTGCATTATAATTGACCTGCGTCTGCTGATTTCAACCCAAATCCTGGCATAAAAACACATGAGTGGTCTGCTGAGTTTTATAGATCAGTCCTAATAGAACCATTTCTGAGAAATGTTCAATGGCTGCATTATATTGAATTGACTTTTTTACGTGCTGTTGTTTCTCCTCAAGCATTTATTTAAGACCGCCACCTGTAGTTTGATTTTAAGACCTTCTTTAAAGAATGTTGCATTTGTCCTCCATCAGAGGTTGTGTCTATCATACCAGTCATAACTCAAGGCAAAGATGAAATGAAACATCTTCTGGTAAAAGAAAGCAAAGTAAAGGTTAGCCTGGGGCAGAAAGAAGCTATGAGGGCATACAGATAAGACTCTCACTTCATCTTATAACACCTTCCCTTGGCAAAAGCACTGACCTCATCAGCGAGTTGCAGTGGAGTGGCAT
Source organism: Poropuntius huangchuchieni (assembly GCA_004124795.1). Classification (NCBI taxonomy): domain Eukaryota; kingdom Metazoa; phylum Chordata; class Actinopteri; order Cypriniformes; family Cyprinidae; genus Poropuntius; species Poropuntius huangchuchieni. The sequence goes on along the minus strand of SCHK01422586.1, from coordinate 1,560 downwards.
AACTATCAAGATAATCATGCATCAGAAGTAATGTGACAATATTGCTGTAAGGGAACGACAGGATGGATTTAGATCTTAAAGCTCTACCATTTCTTTATAGAACAAATTAAATTTTAATAATAGAAAGTATCACAGTGCAACTCGTAGTTGTCTGGGGGAACTCTTCATTTCATTTAGAAGGCATCAGTTAGATGAGCTGTTGGTAGACTATCTTTTTTATTTTGTGACATTTTTAAAAAACAATTAAAATGGTATNTTCATTTAGAAGGCATCAGTTAGATGAGCTGTTGGTAGACTGTCTTTTTTATTTTGTGACATTTTAAAAAAAAACAATTAAAATGGTATGTTTGAGTATTCATGATTTTTTTTTTTTTTTTTTTTCTGTTTTCAAAGTCTGCATATGCTCATTTTGTGCATCTCACTTTATTGGCATACAGTAGACATCCAGAAATGACACACATGCAACAAAGATTATACCACATTGCTAAGTGATCTATAAAACGGCAGACTAATTCATATGCAGGTCATGGCAGCAGATATATAAACTGTCCATCTGTTACAGCTCTTAATGTTCATTTTCAGTTGAAATGGTGTGAGAAAGTTTCATTTGAGTTGGACCATATTTTTGTACACTAGTGCTAAAGTATATTAAATTATGTTTTTGCACAGTAATTACAATATATGGTAATTTATGCTGTCATTATTCCAGAATGTAAGGTATGTGACTTGATGAATTCATCACAGAAGACAGTATATTGCAAGACATGTTTTGACAGAATGCGCAAGCTGCAACTGTGCGAGGTGTAACACGAGCACAACCGAAACTTCATGGTTCTGTATAACAGCCCCTTGATGTACTTTAATGTGCAACTTCAAAATCGAGGAATGAAATTTCTGTTCATTCTTGTATGTGAGAAACTACATTATTGCCCTTCCCAATTGAAATAGGTTTTCTTTTCATTTAGTTCATTTTTTTATTTTTTTCAATAAAGATGAATCTTCAGTGTTGAATAATGTTAGAATGAGTGTTTTTTAACTAAATAATAAACTATTATTAAATAGAAATCATAAGATTAAAATAGTGTTATTTTAGTATTATTTATATATACTCATATTTTTACAGTTTTTCTCTTTACATTTCTCAGATTGCAACTAAAATTCTCAAAAATACTTGTTTTTAGTCACCTGTTCACATCATAAAAGCAATTTCTCACTGTTTTGAACAAATTGCCAATTCTGTGGTTGTTCATGCAGTTATATACACCTTTCTGATGTTTCCTATATTATCAATTACTTATTTCATGTTGATTAAAATATCAACAACCCCCCCCCCACACACACACACACAAACCGTCTAGGCAGTAGTTCATTGCATAAGTTATATTAAATTAAATGCAAATTGTATGCATACATAACATAAACAGTCAGGCATATTTTCAATACATTTTTATGAATTCCACAGGTAGAGCTTGAATTTGACTTATGAAGGGGAATGTAAAGTGATATATAATTGTCCATGAAGGCTGGAAGCGAAAAACACATATTTAGGTCTGCATCATT
>SCHK01422551.1:0-10609 GCA_004124795.1 Poropuntius huangchuchieni | reverse complement strand
CATTTAACCTTATAAATAATAATAACAGTCTTTAATATTATATTTGCAACCAAATTAACATTATTTAACCCACACACTGTAAAAATCCAACTTTCAAAGTTCTACTAATCAATGTAAAAAGCTAACCTGAACAAATCATTTTTAGTATTAGAAGTCAGTTTGTATGTGTGAACTGAACAAAATACTCTAAATATGTTGTTAGCAAAAGTTGTTTTATTTACTTTACTTGGATAATCACGTTTTGTTCTCAACAAAATTTGTTCTCACAAATATCCAAATGTTCTCCCAACTTTTCAAACTAAGTCATCTGAACAAACAATTTTACAATGAACAATATTGCAGAACTTTCCCAGGATGCATTGCATCACATTTAATGTTAATTAGCTATTATTAAAATGTTATCATTTTTTTACATTTTACTGGTTAATTTATGCTGCTGCGCTATTGTCACTGTCAGTTAGATGTCATGTGGATCAGAATTCATATTTTTAACGATTTCACATTTGCTGACCCTCACCATGATTGAGAATCTTAGGCTACTGTAGCTTATATGTACATCCCATTGCAACTTGTTTAATACATTTGTCTATCTGAATATATGTTTGCCTTTAGTTTTAAGAGGCAAACACTACCCGTAATATGCAGAAGGCTTTGAGAAAGATTAGCATTGCTAAATGCTAAAAATATTTAGATACTCTGGCAGATCTTTTAACACTCAGTAGACTGACTTTTATTCATTAGATGAACTAAGATGAAGTAGTTATCGGTTGCTTGTTGAGTTAACTTGAGTGCGATAGGTTGCCTTTTTTTTATTTAGGTCAACTTTTGTTTTTAAGTAACACTTTTTTTTCACTTTACATGTAGGCTACTTACTGTAATAACAACTAATTATGTGTATAATTACATGTAAGTAGGCTAACCCTAATCCTAACCCTAACCATAAGTACATGTAGTTAATTAATACGCAGTACTTGTATAATTACACTGTAACAAGGGCACCCTAAAGTGTAACCTTTTTTTTTTTTTTTTTTTTTACAGTGCATGTAATACTGAGAATTAAAAAAAAAGCATAATTTAGACAACACTCATATGATGTTTGAGTTAAAAGGATAATCAAAAATAGATCACTGATCTGTTCCCTGATCAGTACATTCGTTCGTCTCCTTTTTTAAAAGTTTGTGTTGATGTTTCTTTGCCTTTTTCACAGCACCTTTGGCATTTTCATAGTTGAGTTTCGCGGCATTCTTTATTGCGTCACACACCGAATCAGTTTCTTCCGCGGCTTTGCATCCGGTAACTCCTCCCCCGATCGCTCCGGCGAGAGCCGCGACTCCAACAGCGACACCCGCAGCTGCAGCGACACCGGAACCAGCGAGTCCAACCCCGGCCCCCGCGGCGATGATCCCCGCCTTCACCGCCGCTGCACCCGCCACTGCTCCCGCCGCTATCCCCGTGGCTCCCGCGGCTCCGGCTACGGTTCCGGCTTTCACCACCCCGGGAATATTAGCGGCTTTCAGTAACGTCACGACGGAGGCCACAGCGACACCGATGCCCAGAAACGCACCAGTTATTGTTCCCGTGGTCACTCCTGCAAGCTTAACCAGAAGTTTTTTGTGCACAATCTTTTTCGCTACTTCCCGTTTCTCTTCTGGTGACATATTGACCTCGCTTATGTTCTTCATCTCCTCTTGAATCTCTTCTTCCACGATCTGAAGCAGCTCATTGGTGTAGCAGCCATTCTGATTGTCCTTCAGCTTCTGCTCGATGGTCTCCAGCAGGTTTTTCACCTGGACTCTGTTGCTCCTGTATCCCATTTGTCGTTTTTTCCAGTATTTGCTGTCGATGACGTGACAGCGGCCTCCACATTTATCAACCAGCTCCTGTAGCTTTGGACTCATCTTGACAAACTCCTCAATGGTTTGACCTTCCAGCTGTTCTCCGTGAGTGAATAAAACTACTGAGTGATTGAAGGTATCTTCTCCACAGTACTCAACGATTTTATCCACGACCTCCATTTCTTGTCCCGTGTATCTCCCAACCTTCAGGACGATGGTGAACATATCTGGACCCGGAGAGCTTTCGATCACTGATTTAATGATTTCTGATTTGATGCTTTCCTCATCCAGACCGGTGTCAAAGAGTCCAGGTGTGTCAATAACGGTGATCTTTTTGCCGTGGACCTTCCGGTCTCCGCTGACACATTCAGCCGTCACAGATTCAGGTGAAGCTTTGCTCTTGAAGACCTGTTGTTTGAGAATCGTATTCCCAGCACTGCTCTTGCCATCTCCGGTTTTCCCAAGAAGCACAATCCTTTTCTCAGGCTGAGAGTCAGAAGCTATTTGAAAAAAAAAAAAAAATGCTGTTGTTAATCAAGGAATTTACTACTTTAATGAGGTCTACAGATCTCTATTATTTCTTGAAAATGCAGCCATAATATGGAAGTCCATTTTTGTCCCTTGAGAAAAAGCATGCTTTTGATTATGAGATAATTTTTATAATTTTATCATTTAAAATATTTATTGAGATAAATTGAAATAAATTGAGATAAAAAGTTTAAATTATGACATTTCATAGTGTTGACATAAAAGTCATAAATATGGCATAAAAGTATTGATGTACTAAGTTGTGATTTAAATTATTTTTTAATTGTTTAAATTATGTGATGCTATCAAAATGATGAAAATGCCATACTTATGACATAGTAGGTCATAATTATAGATAAAAAGTTGAAACTGAAAGTTGAATAATATAAAAAGTCAAAATATGACATAAGTCACTTGGGAGATCATGATACAATAAGTAATGATGACAGAGAAATTACAAAATAAAAAGTTTAAAATATGATAAAAGGCCACAATGATGTAAAAGAAAATCTAATAAAAAGCTGATATGACATTGAGTCATAATTATGAGATAAAAGTAAAAATTCAGACATTAAAATCCAAATGATGCCAAAAAAGTAAAGATTATGGCATAAAAAGTCAAATTTAAGTCAAAATGGCATGACACTCATAAACTATTTGGGAATATGCTATTCATATATAGGTCTACATACTTATGTCTTCTATTCATAACAGTAACAGTATCTTTTAATGTTAAGGCATCAGATTGAAGCAAAGTCTAGCTGATTTTATTCTGCAGAACATAAAAGTTATTTCAAAGAACAACGAGGGTCAAATAACATTGATTTTCATTGTATGCAAAACATTTTTTTGAGACATTTATATTCAACAGCAGAATTAAAGTCATATTTTTAAAACAATCACAATTCAGTCTAAATTGAGGGTTAATACATTATAAACATTTTTCATTTTAGGGTGAACACTTGGAATCGTTCAAAGTCAAAATGATCATCTCATATATTGTTGTTCTTACCTCCCATGTTCTTGTCCCGTCTACAACTGAAGTGCAGTAATGAATCAAAATTGCGTTGTATTAATGATGTTTTTATCTAAAATCTCTTCCAGACATGATTTCTGGTTCTCTATCTGATCATTTAATAAAAAGCTGTAACATAAAGGCCATTTGATGTGGATCAGTGACCAGCTTGAAGAGTTTCACTGCTCGAAACACCCTTAAATGAGTCACCCAACACTATAGATGAGCTTCAGGAATTACCAGAACGACCAGTCCTCTGAGCGCTTTCACACACCTCCTACTTCACGTCACAATCTCACCTTCGAGATAAACAGATGTAAACAAAGTCAAACTTGGTTATTAGCAGAATACCAGAATAGAAAAAGCTGAAGTATAAATGATTCACATTACCTTAACTGCGTGTTTTCATTCTTTGTAATCAGGAATCAAATGGAAGATGGAATTGTGTCACTGTTACCAACACTAGTACTATGAGTAGTATTTGTTTCGTTTTCACAAAGAATTGCTTTTTGAACATGTGACTATTTATTTATTTATTTATTTGCTTGCTTGCTTATCGATTGATTATTTTATTTGATTTTAAAATGTTATGTCTTCAATGCATAAAAACAGTAATCTTCTTTTGTCATGTGTCAGGTCTGACCTGGATGATCTAGCATTGAATGGGAAGGTCTCAAATTTCAGAGTCAGTGAAGTCCTTAAAAGAGGTAGTATTTTCATATTCAGTACTGCAACATTTGCTATTGTTACTTCAAGAAAATACTTCAGCATCTCATGTTTTCATATTTGGAAAGATAATTCCCATGACCCATCTTGACGTTTCTTACGTCACACATTCATCACTGGTATCTCTGGAGATCCTGTAAACTATAACCAGCCGCAGGGAGGAGCGAATGTTGCTCTTTACCAGTAACACACCCAACTGACATCTCTGCATTCAACCTATAAAGCTTTCTTATGGACGATCACAAGAAAATATACAATTGAATATAAAAATATACACAGCAAACCTAGTTTCAAAAGAGGGAAAGAATGTGAATGTGCATCAATGTGCATTTATATATTTTCCAAAAAGTTTGCTTTTTCACAACCAACTTTTAATTGATTTAAAACAAGTGGCAAATCAGTAAATGAGCTTACACAACTCTGTCTCATCATATTACTAAAAAAAAGTAAATGCACAACATCTTGATAATTAATGACGATCGATGTAAAGACATTATGAATCCATATAAACAAGTTTTCAGTGTTAAAAAAATATATTTTAAATATATTTTTTTCCATATACATTCATATACATATGCATATACATTCAGATTCCTGCGAGTTTGCTTGATAATTTATGTTCTTAATGAACATTGCACTGTAAGTCAATGAATAAAAGTTGATCTCTTTATTTTAAATGTAAATTAAATTTATTTATTATAAATACTCTGTCAATTAAACCCTTACTGATATTTCATTCTGAAAGTTTGTGACCAGTCATGTCATATTTATGTAATTGATTAGAAGATTATAAGCTCTAAAATATATTTAAAAAAAAAAAAAAAAAAAAACACAATGCAGATTAGAATACAAACTTTTCACATCACAACTTTATTTGTTCTTGATACAATGAAAAATACTAGAAAACAATATAAAAATGTTCTGCTCTGGAATTGTTCACTTCTCTTATAACACATAAACACAGACCTGGCTGAAATGTGATGTAATGTGTCAATGATAACACTTACATGCGACAAACATGCACTTCAAGTCACATAAAACAGCACAAAAATGTACAGTAGTTGAACACAGCGATGTGGACGCGATACACCATCATAAGGCAGCAGTGGCACAATCAGAAAATGCACTAATCACATTAAAATACAATCAACGGTGCATTCAAGTCCTCCTGAAAGTTCGTATTTATGAGTTGGGAAGTCATGATTTTATCTGACCATATAATGTTTGAAAAGCAACGGACTCTACTGGAACTTCAAATGGAACTGGGTTCTGTGGTCAGATGAAACTAAGAAAATTAACTAATTAACTAATTTTAGCAGCAAACTCTCAAGATGGGTTTGGTGTACAGAATGTGTGTGTGTGTGTGTGTGTGTGTGTGTACACAGAAATCTTATAAAATGAAATAATAATAAATAACCTGTGTTATTGTGTCGACTGAGTGTTTGAAATAACTTCCTTCTATGAACTAATTCTTATTTTATAGTTTTCTATAAAGTGGTAAAGGCTATGATGATTATCATTGCAATATAAATATACATTATCCATATGAAAATATCTGAGATTGCTTGAAGAACACAGACAAAACATATACTGATATAATCGTGTGCTGACTCTCATCATGTTTCATAATACAAAACATTTCTTTCTGCATTTCATTCAGCTTCAGCGATGGATGCCTCTGTAGGGATTTCCTGGAAAGTGATTTGTTTTATTACGTCTATGTGTCTCGCTTGTGGACTTTTTTTGCACCAGGGTGCCATCCGGTGTTGAGTATGAATGAAAAAAAATCACATGTGAGAATTTAACCAAAGATTATCCACCTTTTTCCCAAATGAGCCTGCATTTTAAATAATGGGAGGCACTTCCAGTTTGGGGAAGTTCCACTCAAAAAGACTGCAACAAATCATTTCAAATCATAAGATGCAACAAATAATCCTTATCCATCATTTTGACTGAATCAGCTGTACATTTTCATTTACTTTCTATTTTCAAAAGTCAGGAGAATAACGTTACATTTGGTATGTTAATGTAAAGTGATGTAACAACAATATCTATATAATAGCTCTTTTCAGCCCACTGCATTATTTTACTCCTGATTATTTTCATGTTTCCATTGTATTCTGCTGTAAGTAAATGAAAAAAAGACAACATATAGTATGCATTTGCGGTCTGCTCTCCCGATCTAATTTACGATATAAACCACAAATAATTCCCTGGAATGCACTAAGAATCTTTCATTTTTCTCACCAAATCTTTGTTTTCACACAGATGCTGTAAAATGTAATTGTTAAGAAATATAGACATATATTACTATATAATGATACTTAACATGTAGGTAAAATTGCTGCAGATAGAAGAAGGATCTTTGTGGCATATTGAAAGTAATTTGTTAATGCTTTTTACGCTTTTAAATGTCCTCTTAATTAATGATCAATTCTTGAAGGGTGAGTAAAATAATGTCACCTCATTGTACCCAGTTTTTGAAAATGCTTATTGAGCAAACCTTTTGCTCATTGTTTACAATGTAAACGGAAGTTACTCCCATAATTTGGTTAAAGTGTAATGGGGCGTAGGAAAAAGGTGGATAGATAATGCTGCATAATGGCGCTGAATTATTATGTCATATTATTGTATGTGTACTATTCATTTTCAAATATCGCCAATATATTTCGACACCCTTAATTCACATGATAACGATATTTCATTATATAAATAGCATGATTAATCAATTAACGAGACTAAAAACTATCAAAATAATACTGTTTCCCACTCATAGTTATGACATTGTGGTGGTGTTCCTGCAGGTTTAACTCATAAGTACGATCTTTCTGACTTGAACGCACCATTATTCACTGAACATTTTCCTCCTGCTCCAGAAACTTGGAATAAAAGCTCAGACTCATTCAAGCAAAGTCTGCAAAATCTTCAGCTTTCAAAGATTACATCAAAGTCTGCGGGAAAAGACGATCGTTTGCTCTCTCATGCTGAGACAAACACCAATCGGGCTGAATACACCAGATCCGCCAGGTAGATCAGGAAGTTGAGAGCGGTGAGAACGGCCACAGCCACCAGTTTATCCCACCAACACAAACCGTGATCACCCTGGCAGTAGGCCGGTCGGCTTGAGTTCCTCGAATAACGGCTGTCGAACTTGAAGATCGGCCAAATGATGGTGGCAGTGAGGTACATGACGACCGCCAGCAGAGCGTAGGCGGAAAGGAAGCGCGCGAACGGGAACGGCAAGTACCCAGTGCATTCGCCGACACACATGACCACGATGGCCGCCGAAATCACGAAGCAGATGCAGTAGACGGCCATGCACCACTTCAGAGCCGGGTGATCTTCGTAAGAGATGGGGTTGCTGATGAACACGAATATGACGCTGGCCACAAAGGTCTCGCAAACCTTCAGCAGGCCTGGAACCGTGGCCATGTACCCGGCGACTTCTCCCGGTTGCGCTCGCGTTAGACTCACTTCAACGAAATACGCCACCGTGGCCAGGCAGGAGAAGACAGTCGAGGCAATTCGGTGGTCTCTCGCCTCGTTGCGCATAGTATTGCCCTTCAGGAAGTAGAGCGGGAAGATGATGGACGCCGACAGGCAAAGAAGCGAAGCGTAGCAGGCAAAAGTAATTGGGAAGTTGTTCCAGGACACGGGTGCGCGAGACTGGAGACCCATGAGCTCCACCACCAAAACCAGCAGGGTCCCGGCGAAGCTGAAAGCCCAGCAGAAGATGCTCCAGTCGTACATGCCGCCGCTGACCGCCGCTCCATGGGCTGCCACACTAAATGCCACGCAAGTGAACACTAGAGCGGCCAAACGCACCCATGTGAGGCGGGAGGACTTCAAAACCACCACAGGCATGATTGGAGAAGTTTTTGGATGTGCAGTGTGTGTCCTTCTGGTGACTCTGCAAAGGACAAAAAGAGAGGCAGATGGACCATCTGAATCAACAAAGCATGCCATTGGCTGAAAGATTTGACAAGCTCCAATCAATGATCGTGTTACAAAGACCACATGCTCAAGAGAAGCACTTCAGCCCTGGATGTGTGAATATGTAGCCTGTTAATGAGGTTTGACACTTTTAGTGTGGCCTGTTTCCTGCACTGCACTGACTTCACTAAAGTGTGCATTGTACTGCATTCATGCCTTGTTGCGTAACCGTTAAGTACTGATCCAAAACAAAAAAAAAAAAAAAAAAGACAGATATGCACTCATTCCCAGAGTGGTTTTAAAGAGATAGTTTACCAAAAATAAAAATTTGGCATCATTTACTCACCCCTGTGTTGTATCAAACATGTAGGAATTTCTTTCTTCTGCTGAATTTAAATGAAGATATTTTGAATAAAGTTGGTAACCAAACAGTTGCTGGTAGGCCATGGACTTCCATAGTATTTTTTAGAAGCCATGGCTACCAGCAACTGTTTGGTTAGCATCATTATTCATTATTCAAATTGTCTTTGAAATTGAAACAACGTGAGTAAAAGTGAGGAAATGATGACAATTTTTGGTGAACTATCCCTTTAACGTAGCTCAGGGAAACAACACAAGAAACATGTGTCTCATTCTACTTAACACACTTTTTCTCTGATTTAATATTCATGATCACTTTTTAAGCAACGGTTTATTCATTAAATGGCAAAATTTAATTTTATGAAGCTATAAGAATTATTTTTGTGTGCAAAGAAAACAAAAAATAATGACCATCTGAATCAACAAAGCATGCCATTGGCTGAGAAATCTCCAATCATGGATCGTGTTACTACAACCACATAATAAAGAGAAGCACTTCAGCCCTGTTTGTGTGACCGTTTGTGGCCCGTTTAGGAGGTTTGATGCTTTTAGAAGTAACTGTGTGGCCTGTTTTCTGTTTTCATTGGCTATACTAAAGTATGCATTGTGTTGCATTCATGCCTTGGTTGCGTAACCATTCAGTACTGATGCAAAAAAGTGTTATAGATATGCACTCACTCCCCAGTCCCAGAAAGGTTTTAAAGTGGTAGTTCACCCAGAAATGAACATCTGACATAATTTACTCACCCGTGTTGTACCAATCATGTAGGAATTTCTTTCTCCAAAAGAATATATTTTGAAGATTGTTAGTAACCAAACAGTTTCTAGTAGGCCATTGACTTTCACAGTATTTTTTGGAAGTCATGGCTACCACCAGCAACTGTTTGGTTACCAACATTATTCAAATTGCCTTGAAACAACTTGAGGGTGAGTAAATGATGACAAAATATTTGGTGAACTATCCCTTTGATGTAGCTCAGGGAAACCACACAAGAAACTTTTTCTCTGATTTAATGTTCATGATCGCTTTTTATGCAACAGTTTACACATAAATGAAAACTATATCATTATTTACTGAAACTCATACCGTTTATAACACATCCAACTTTCTTCTGTGGGACACGTAAGGAATTAAGTGTTTTTCACACCAAGGATGACAACTTTAACTGTAAAATTTTAATAACTAGCCTATTTCTACGAGAACAGCACAGTTCACGCCATAATGTCCAACTTGCTCTCTTACATAGAATATCAATAAATGGAACATGGAAGCAAACAACAATTTAAATGTAAGTCAAAAAAGGACAGCCAGGACATTCCCTTACAGAAAAAACACATAAATTTCACATGTGCAAAAACACATGTGGTCACATGCACATGTGATTCTGCACATGTTAAATTTCATGTGAAAACATGTTAAATTCATGTGGTTTTTCTGTAAGGGTTCTGCCAAATATCTAAATTTTAAAGCAAAGTACAGATGGGGTTGGGTTTGGAATGACACGACAGATTTTTAATTTTTGGGTGTACTGTTTCTTTAAGATCTCAGATATAGAGAGTTAGAACTTCACACATTATGTCCCAATAAGCTACTTTTTGACTAGCAATATAAACCTATTAGGTAACACCACGTATCTAACAAACTCATATCAGCAGAAGTGACTCAGCTACAGGTCACTTCCTCCTCATTTTTGACACAAGCGGAGCCAGCAAACAAAAAGAACATCTCTACTAGAGTTTTTAAAGCCGTCGGGTCTGACTTAAACTATATTAGTCTACCTCTGTGTTATTTTATTTAATAGCATAGCATAGCCTACAATACTGGGCTAAACGTTTACCTCAGCTCTGTCTTCCCCCATCTTTCTAGCAGCTAACGGATGTGGTAACGGGTGTGGTTGTTGTGTTTTATGGGTCGGATGAGGTTGAGATGAACGCAACAGTGAGCATGGGGTTCGGAGAAACCAAACGTTCCGATCTGTGAACTAAACGCATTCAACAGAATTCTCATATTCAACTTTTGAACGCGCTTAATAAGCATTTAAAAGATGCCAGATGTTTAAAATTTACGCAATGTACACACAACATGAAACTTTAGCCCAGGTATAAATGCAACTAAAGTATTTTCGCAAAAGCGTATATAAATGAAGCGCATTCCTCAGGCTGAAGCAGATCCTGTCTACAAAAATTCGACAATGCAAACACAGACTAACCC